>CAEGAG010148107.1:0-162454 GCA_903067065.1 Brachyrhaphis terrabensis
TATATATATATATATATATATATATATAATTTTATGAAACAATAATAGGTTCGTAGTACGTGTGCCGACTGTATACCGCTCCAAAAATCTTTTTTGCGGCAAATAAATGGACGTAAACCTCACTAGACGAGCACATTCCAGGTTCAGGAAGGAGCGAATCACAGAAACACGTAAACAGCGTACCTGCAGCCAGCTCGGGGACGGCGGGTGAGAGCGCTCTTCCTGCTTTCAAAGTTCCCACGGCACTCCGGGGACCACCCAGCGGCGCCGAGCGCGCCTCCCATTGGCTGCTCGCTCCTCATTTGCATTAACGTCAGTAAAGGCTGTAGGTCAATCCTTGCGGGTGCTTTTATTGGATGTGCCGCTGTCAAGCAGTGCTGAAGAATTGGAAGGGCAAACGCCAGAAAAGGCAGAGACAAGACAAACATTAAAATCAGCATTATGCAGCTTGATCCCGCCTTATGTCCGCTCGCGTCAAACTGAGATAATCCTGCCGTCACCGATTTTTAACATCTGAAACTTGTGGACACGGAGCGGGGATTTTTTTTTTCCCTTTCTTTTTTTTAAGATTTTTTTTTTTCCTCTGAGTGTCTCTCTCTCTCTCCCGCTCTCTCTCTCTCTCTCAAGCGACTACATTCTCCAGAGGTGGTACCTCTTCATATTGCAATCAAACAGCCTCTACATCTGTTTTTGTCAAGCTCCAGAATGAGAGGAAAAATCGCGGAGCCTGTAGCGAACTGCAGCCGGGTTTGGACCTCTTAAATCAGGCGGATCATCCTCCACCGGCGGGGGGAGCGGATGCCTGAATGGAGACTGCGAGCCATCCACCAGGATCTCCCCGCTTCCTAAATTGGTGAATTTGTGGGCTGACAAATGGAGTGTTCTGTCGGGCTGCATGGCCTTGTGTTTCACCGACGGTGTTTGACATGGGAGCGACTGACCAGAATAACACTCCGCAGTGTGAATATTTCAGCCTGTTGATGATGAGCCGCTCAGGACTGGAGCAAAGTGTCGTGAGAATTGCTTTCCTGGCCCGTGTGCTGAGCTGAAGTGGACAACCAGACTGTTGCAAGACCAAAAAAAAAAAAAAAAAAGGCAATATTTTGGATGGCTCCGAGGTGGGGGAGGACGGATACACATGAAACCTTGGACATAAAAGATGGATAAAACTCATGCGTAAAGCTGATGAGGGAGGGGGGGTCCTCAGGCCTACTTGATAGCAGTAGTGAAGTTGATGGGGGGGTGGGGGGAGTGAGAAAATGATGATGTGGTACGAATTGAAGGCGAGAAGAAGAGCTGGAGTGAGGGATAAAATCCGTGGGAATCTTGGTAGCTGAAGAATAACGGAACCCAAGTTTCCCCAGGACAAGACAGCTGCTTTCATTGAAACTCTCCAATTAACTTCATGTGAAAAACAGGGAGAGGAAATCAGCTTCCTGGTTGAGGGGTGGGTGGGTGGGTGGGTAGGGGGGTTAGATAGATATTTTATTCATGCCTTATGTTGGAGCAACTGGAGAACCGGCTTTCCTGTGGCCTAGATGCTATACACACACACACACACACACACACACGCATTTGTAGAGAATTTTAACCTTTCGGAGGAAGAGTGGACCTTCAGAAACACACAGAGAGGACGAATGACACTCTTGTAGCCTCAAAAGTAACGCACTTGGAAAGAAAAGAAGAAAAAAAAGGCTGAAGTGGGTTTGAAGCATGGGCTGTGCTTCAAGTATTCATATCTCTGATAGGGTGGTCTACCACAGTGGAAAAGAGTCTGAGGATTCCCACTCACCCCAGCAGACTAATACAACTCAGCATCAAGGAAATCCTGCCTCCGGACTACCCCTAAAACCCCCTAGCTGCAAGGTGAGAGAACCTACATTCATTACGTTCACAGAGACAGGAGAGAGAGTGTGTGTGAGAGAGATTGAGTCAGAAGAAGTTTGCTTTTGTGTGTGTGTGTGTGTGTGTGTGTGTGTTATAGACAGTTGAGTTGTTCAGTCTTTATTCTGGAAAGGCAAAAAAAGAGTTTCTGTGCTGAAAGGACAAAAACAACCATGTCTGCAAACCACAGGAAGGACATTCTAGAAAAAAAATAAAGGGATCCAGGTGGTTACTCAGCTTGCACATGACTGAATCAACTTTGCTTCACTTTATTTTGACTCTTTTCAAACTTGAAAACACAGTTTGGGATCTCAGAGGAAACAGGCCTTCATGCAATCTCTACTGACGTAGGCTCGTTTTTCTCCGACCCAACTATTGTTTTCTTTGTATTTTCGGGAGGATGCAAACCATTGTTGCCAGGGTTTTTTTTTTCTTTTTTTTTTGTAGACGATCTAAGCATACCTGACATGTGTGATCCCAACATGGGAGTAGAGCAGGGGTGTCAAACTCCAGTCCTCAATGGCCACTATCCTGGAGTTTTTAGATGTGTTACCAGTACAAAACACTGGAATGAAATGGCTTAACTACCTCCTTCTTGCGTGGATAAGTTTTCCAGAGTCCTGCTAATGACCAAATTATTCTATTCAGGTGTGGTGCAGCAGAGGCACATCTAAAAGTTGCAGGGCAGTGGCCCTCCAGGACTGGAGTTTGACACCTGTGGAGTAGAGCATGGCCTGTTCAGGGCCAAAAGTCTAAGCAGAAAGCATCAACATCTATCCTCAAAACATGGTTCTCGTTCAGCTGATGCACCTTTGGCCTCTGATTCACCTCTTGCCAGTTGTGCTCTGTTTTAATAGGCCTTCCTCCGCCACACTGAAAACGAATGGATTCAAAAAGTTTCATGACTTAATAGCAAAATGTGTGTACCTGCTTGTATACGTTGACAAAATACTTTGTATAGAAAAGATTTTGACGTTCTTAGACATTTTCTTGTTGCTGTTTTCATGTTGCACGTGTCTGTCAAAATATTTATTTCAAATAATAAGAAGCGAGTTTCATTTTTCTAGGAACTACAAGTACAAGTAGCTGGCCTACAATGCGATAAAGGGAAGCATCATCCCTCCGAATAGAAACTGGGTAATTAGCCGTTATCAGACTGAGAACCGTCATTGTGTCTGTGGAAGAAAAGCAGTGATATTTCCTGGACAAAGTCAAATCTAGCTTTAATAATTACACTTTTGCAACCACAGGGATTTCTCTAACACAAAACGCCTGTTTTGGGGCCAACCCCAAAAAAGTGTGACTTTGTGAAATTAGTTGCGCATTAAGGGGTCCTCTGACGAACTTCAGACTTCTCAAAAGGCTCTGTCAGGCCGCATTTTGTGGCCAAGCGTCACCGTAGGATACAGCGAGAAAGAAGTCTGTGTAACAGATGCCCCTACGTCAGGACAGCCCACTGTGTGCCTTTGATTGAATTAGTTCCCTGATTGAGTTAGACTAATGGTATACACATCTCCACCAGCTGGAAATGGTTAATCCCTGTCCTGTAAGGTGTCGTTTTTAACATCCTCTCAGTTTTTTAACCCCCCCCCCCCCACACACACACACCCCTTACGAAGAGAGATTCATATGCACCATAATACATGCAGGAAATCACATTACCATTGCTCTCACTATGAAAACCATGCGTCTATCGGCACACCGTGGCGACCAGGGTTTCAGTATTACAACCCCATGCTGCTGCCATCTGCTTGAGCTCTTTTGATTCCCTCTTTTAAATGTGATCAATAGCAGCCATTGATTGTTGTGGAATTGTTTGGCTGTGCCACATTTCCACATAAAGTTAATAAGGCCTTTTGCAACACAATGTAACTGGAAAAGTACTTGGCGATATTATTGGACAGCTCAACAGATGACGCAGCTTTTACATTGAGATACTACGAGGTGACGGCAGAAAACACGTCTGAACTCTGTCAGATTAGCGGAATCG
This sequence comes from Brachyrhaphis terrabensis, assembly GCA_903067065.1. Taxonomy (NCBI): domain Eukaryota; kingdom Metazoa; phylum Chordata; class Actinopteri; order Cyprinodontiformes; family Poeciliidae; genus Brachyrhaphis; species Brachyrhaphis terrabensis. The sequence continues at coordinate 3,875 of CAEGAG010148107.1, forward strand.
TTGAAAGGTACATTCGATTATTTCTGTTTTTAATTTTAAAAATTTCCATCAAACTATTTGAATGACTATTCAGCAGATTTGTCGGTAATGAGGACAATTAGTGCCTCAACTGGGGGTATCTCACGTTCATGTGTTAATTTCTATCGGTGGCGTTTTTAGCACCCATGTGCATCTCTGGGGTTGTAATAATAATTCACATTCACACAGCTGGCAGGATCAGCAATAAGGTGCATAAATTTAGTGTGTTATAAACATGAATTCACCAGAGTTGTGCTGATTCTTGGCGCACACATAGTTATTTATTTTATTCTGTGAGAGAAGACGACAGGGAGATGACATGTGCGGGCGCCTACAGTGTGAGAAAGATTCAATAGAAGTTTGGGAGTGTGATGTGAGTCTTTGTCAAGGGTACGTTACCATCTGTGCTGCTCTGGTGATGATAAGGCTCAAGTACAAGGTCCTGTGATAGTGGGCTTTTTTTCCCTTTATGTGTGTGTGCGTGCGTGTGGGGGTGTGTGTGTGCGTGCGTGTTGGGCCGAACAGTCAGACAGAGAAAGACCTCAGCCAAACACAACACCATTTATCTGGCCTTGACTTTTCCAGTTGGATTGCCCCCACTCAAGGAAAGTTGGTCTCCTGCCTGAACAACAAATGTAGAATCAGCTTTACCGCTACCCCTAGTGTAAATGAGAGGGGTGAATGAAAAGTGTGGAGTTTACAAGTATCTAAGCTGTAAGGCCTTCCCGCTTGATGTTTAATATCTGATTTATTTTTGTAGTCTTGGCAGTTAAATAAAATACTTTTGGTTAAAGTGACACAAGTTCTCTCAGAGTGACAGTAAATTCGTTACACACTTTATCGTCGGACGTGTCCTGCATTAGTGCCAAATATCTCTCTTTTTATTCTTATTTTTGTAATGAAAATCAAATTTCTATTCACTATGATACTTGACCTTAGCTTTAACCTGAAAACACACCTGCACCAACATGGTATGCAGTGTCCCACACTGGTTTTCAGCATGAACACAAAAAAGAATGGGTCACATTGAAGTTTGTTGAGGCAACACAGATCACTGGACTCGAACAAAGGGTGTTATTTTTTTTGCCTTCTTTCAGAAGTAGAAATGGAAAGAGAACAAAAGTGAGAAAGATTGCAGGGTAATGTGCCATCAAGTGTTAAACTGGGTCCAGATGGCTGAGGCGTGGGTTGATATTACTAAAAATGTCAAATTATTATTATTATTATCATTTTTGACACATGCCATTCACTACCAAATGCTCTTCTTCAATCTTTCTTTTATCCCGACTACACCTTTAGCACCTGTTGCAAAAAAAAAAGAGAAAAGAAGGTTGACATTACCGTATTTAACTGTAGGGTTGGTATTTATGAGGGTGACCATTGTCTTCTCAACCGGCATGATCTTGAAACGCCATCATGAAATAGAAATAGATGAGGTTGTAAAAAAATTTAAAAAAGTCACGGTTTGGTTCATGAGTCAAATATGTTTTTTTTGTTTTGGTCTGTACAGATATAGACCAATAGAAAAGAAAACAAATGTAAATGGTGGTGGTCAGAGGGCCAGGTCTTTACCTGCCCTGGTGCCATTATTCTCAATCGTTCTTGCATTAATTTGGTGTAGAGTGCTTGAAATAGTTTTTAATAATTGTGTGATATGGCACTTGGCTGAAAGCATTACATATTTGTACAAGCCTTTCTGAATGAGAGTGACATATTCTTTGAAAATGACCTCTACCTATAGCGGTTTTGTATTAATGCATTTTCCGTTACGCACCAATTAATCCAGATCAAACATTTAAGATAGCACATTATCTGTTTCAGATCAAGCCATTGTTCAGTGAAGCTAGAAACCTTGACTAATGTTTAAGTTTAGCTATATCTAAGCCATAATTCTGAGTTCATTTAACCCACCTAGACCCCATAGGTGCGAAGGAACTCAAAGTTTATTCTTTATTAGCTGGAAACCCTAAAATACTGCTTACTCAATATCCCAAAACAGAGTAATTTGATCTATCTCACTTTTTAAAAGAGTATGTAGCAGGTTATGATAATCCTTTGACCTGGGCAGCCTCACTGCATTTGTCAGGCTTTCTCTCCCACTGTGTCTGCATGCTTTCTCTGGCCAGTTGTGCGTGTTTGTGTGTGTGTGTGTGTGTTTAGTCTAATTTGAGAGTCGTTGGGTAATTTATTCCAGACGAGGCCAAAGGCTTTGCATGGTGATGAATTAATCCACTGTGCTTTTTCTGCTGCTTGAGAAGACGCAGACTGATATTGGTTCTTTTCTTTCCCGCCTTATACAACTTTTTAAAGAGGTGTCTCGATTTCATACTTGCATTGTATTACTTTTGCTTTTTGGATTTACTTTTTTAAGATTAACTCATAAATTTACACTTAAGCTACAACTGTTCTTAAAGTCTGACTTTTGTAGGTGGGTAGTTTTTTGTCACTACTGGAACAGCTTCTCTTCGTGCACACATATATGTTCAACTTTCTTCGCAGATTTTGTTTTTGCAGTTGCTGAATGGACAACTCCATTCAGCTCCTCTGTTTATTGAAGATGTCATCAGTATAAAGTATGCAGTGGTTGTTTATGGCACTAACGCCTGGTACACTTCCGCTGCTGGCGTTTCCAGTTCTACTTGGACCAATTTCTAAAAGGTTAAATACATGAAATTATAATAGGAATAAAGCTTAACTGGTTGGTTGTAAAGTAGCAGGAAGTTGTCTTTATTTATCAGCATCCGTCTAGATTTTCTATAGAATGTGGCATATTCTTAAAAAGAAAGCTATCACAACCCTGGCATGTGACCTGGTGCCAAGTAAGGTTAATAATTTTATGTTCAAAAGGTGATCCAGATTTGCAGCAGGTTTGAACATTACTTTTCAAGCTGCTTATAGAAAAATGTAGCCTCTATATTATTTTGCACATTCATTCAGTTTTAAAACCATGCTACATTTACTGTCACTGAGAAATTGCAGTTGCTCATTCATTTTATTTTTTGGCTTTACACTGACACACAAAAAAATGAATGTGAACATTTAAAAAGTGAAGTATTATTGGTTCTATAGTTTCATGTTCTCAAAATCTAAATTTCTGTTGGAGTATCAAACTTTGTCTTTTGTTATTTTAAAATTTCCCCATTCTCATCTCTAAACCCGTGTAAATACTTGATTAAAAATCTGGTCAAATGTGGAATTCAGATCTTTATCTGGTGCCATACCAGATGGCACCAGATCTTTATCTTCCTGAGATGGCAGAGGGGATCATTGGACTTTTGTTGACTGGTGTTCCATGGATCTCGGGGAGGCTTAAATAAAGCTTGGTGGCCTGTCAGGCTTATAGTAGACTGGGGGAAACCCAGGTATTTGGTGTTCTCATCTCAGTTGAGATTGGAGTTCACCAGAGCGGCTCCTTTTCTCAGATTCTGTTTTGTGGTGTTCAAGGTTTAGTTGTGGAGAAGAAGGGATCTGGTTTAGGAACCTCAAAGCCAGATAGTTGCTTTTTTTTTTTTTTTTTTTTTTGCAGATAATGTGGTTCCGTTGGTTTCACCACGCCATATCTTTCAGCATGCACAGCTAACTGTACCGTGGCTGGGATGAAAGTCAGCCCCTTGAACTCTGAGACCAGGGGTCTTAACTGCGGAAAGGTAGACTGCTCCCTTTAGCTGAAATCTCTTCTTGTCATGTTCTCGGGTGATGGTTGGACGAAGTGGACAGACAGATTGGGACCTCCTCTGCAGAAATATGAGCACTGCGCCGGTCTGTCATTGTGAAGAAAGAGCTGAACCAACGTTCTGCCAGTGTTCCAACTGGGCATGTTTCATTTGGAGGGGACTCTAGGGCAGATCCAGAACACACTGGATCTGCCCTAGGCTTATCGATCCAGAACACACTGGATCGATAAGCCTCAGAATGCTTATCGATCCCCCGCAATGTGCTGGAGAGTGTCTCTTGGGATAAGAATTTCTTGGTTTGCCTAGTTTTCCTCCAGAACCTGTTAAACCTGCAACCTGATTTTGGATAAACTAGAGGATAGAACTAGACAGAAACATTATGTAGTCTGCCAGTGTTTTGATAAATAAAATGGTCCCCTGTCTTCAAAGGCAATTTATGTTGATGAAGTTCAAGTGTTGCTGATCACATGTGTAGCTTCTCAGGTGTGAGCAATTCTGATTATTTTTCAAAAATTGCAAATGTCTACACTTAGTTGATCGTCTCACTCCACTTATTTAAATCAGCTGCAAAGAAGGACTCAACAGTATTCCTGTAGTACCATAATCACAGTCTTCATATTATACAATTTCATATGATGATAGTTGTATAATAGTGCTGGTTACAGTAAAACCATTTTTACCATAATTTTATTTTATTGTTCTAAGACATGATGGATTCATTTTACAAGGATATGACCAACTTTCAATTCAATGTTATGAAAATAAACTCTGCAAATTGCCTGAGTGCTGCTTTTGAAAACATGTCCATTGTATCGGGCTTCATTTGGACAAGTGTCTCTGTATTTGCTTTCTCCTTTAAAGTGTCTGCAAGGGCAATAAGTGAGGCAGAAAAGGGGTAATTTTTTCTGCCTTGTCATTTATCTCCACTGGCACATGAGCAGAAGGAGTTGAGAGGAAGCAAGATGAGGCCCTGGGAGTGCCCACACTCCACTGATTGATGTAAAGGAGCTTATCTCGCTTGTTTGTACACGAGACGTCCAAGAGTTCACAGTTGAATGTTTCACACTAGCATTAATACATTTTCTTTCCCAGAACCCAGTCTACTCAATAGGCTGTCTCCATTGACAGAGCGAGCCATCTTAGTATAACATGATAAATGCCTTTTGTCACCCTGAGTCTAGATAAAGTGGGTCTCTTTATCTCAAAGCCCTTGTTCACTTGTTGGGTACCAACTAGTTGAATGTACTTACAAAACAGTCCCTCCCATTGTTTCCTGAACGGCTCTTAACAAATATTGCCTCATTCAAAGCTTCTGCTCCCCCCTCCAGGTTAAGAATTTAGTATCATAAGGTCAGCATGTGATAGATTCATGAGATTACTGAAATGGTATTCTTCCAAAACAAGACACTCCAAGTGTTTACTTTGTTCCAGCACTGTCTGTTCGAGCTCACAGGATCAGCCACAGCATTAAAGCCAAACAGGTTACACAGTGTACGGCTACTAAAGAACCCTAAGACAGTTTGCATCAGGGAGGGAGTCTTGTGTTTAAGCATTGCCAGATCAACATCATCGTAAGATAATCAATCATCACAATGGAACTTTTGGGGTTTTCTTGGAATCACGGGACTAACTAAAAATCTTTCATTTCTTTCAGTATATATATATATAAAGTATATATATATATATATATGTATATATATATATATACATATATATATATATATATACTTGGCAACAGTATATATATATAAACAGCTGATAAATGTAGAATTTTTTATGTTGCTTAATGTTTGGGGATTTTTCTCATCGAGAGTGCTACATTAAAATAAATCCCTGTATTTGATTCACACAGCCTCAGTCACCGATTCACCTCCTCCTGTCTTGTGGTTAAATAAGATAACAAAACTGATTTATGTACCTCAGGCAAAGTATTCTCGTTTTTTAATTGATATTATTAAATTATTTAGTAAAGTTTGTTTATCGTTCTATATGTTTCAAGTGTTTTTAATCACTTTTAACCTTTACCAAAATAGAAATTCCCTTTTTTCTACTATCCAAATTACGCAAAACCAAATATGCAAATTAGACAATGACGTCATATAGTAACTTTAACCAATGAGCTACTTTTTTTGGTGAGGACTTGGCAACAGTGAAGCAGGTCAGGAGAATTTTCCTGAACAATGGATATTCGAAAGATTTTCAAGAAAGTAAGTATTAATCATCACTGCTGGCAGTAACAATACATTAGTTCCAGTCCCCAGCTAGCGTCATAAAGGACCATGTAATAAACGAGCCAGATGCTCCCGGTTTGACAAATAAAAGCTTAGATTTCTATACGAGAGAAAGTTAGTTCCCGTTTTAGGTTTGCCACCCGTCCTGTTCAACATGGAGTCGTCCTTTATTTGGCAGTTAAATGTTGCCTTCAGTATAGAGCAGATGGTATTTGTTCCGTATTTGATTTTTTAAATAAATGTTAAATAGACAATGACCAAAATAAAACGCATAGAGTATTAAAGCCGACAAAATTGTGGTGGCGGGACGTACGAAGGGTCCACAGGCCGACACGGACCGGTGCTGCTTGGTTTCGCTGCTGTGACGGTTGCCTAGAGACCGACGTGTCACAGCCGAAGTGAGCTGTCCTCTTAGTACCTGCTATACCTCACCACGTCCTTGGAGGCGAAAACTCTTGTAAAGATACAGACGTGAGTGGGAAGATGGGCTGAACAGTGTCCGTGACGTTGAATACAAGGCATTAAAACAAACAACAAAAAAGATGTCGGCGATATTCAGTGGCGCGCGGTGATATCGTATAAGCTCCGAAGAGCCAGGCATCGATTCGGTGGGACTTCTTGATTCCTGATTGAAACAGCGCGACAGAAAACCGCAATTAAGCAAACTGGTTTGCTTAATCGTTTAGGATGTTGAGTTTGAATAATGATTTATTTAGTATATAAATGGTATTAGCACATATGAGTGACAATTTAAAGAACGTATCATGCTAATAGATTAAAAATAAAGAGATAAATATTTCGAAGGAAAAAATGTTTCTTGTTAAAATGTTTATACAGTTTCTAGATTAGAAATGTGATTGGGCTTTCTGTGTTTCTGTTTTATTTAGTAAGGGAGTGGGATCAGTTCTTCTGCAACACACTTTGAACGTTTACTGCAGTACATTTTTTGATTACTCTGCCCACTGTGAGTAACTTCACTGAATAGAAAAAAAAATGCTCTCCTCAAAAATGGGCCAGACACAAACCCACAGTCCATGGACAGTTCCAGACACAGACCAGTACTAAAATACTAAATGCATTTTTAATGTTCGTATTCACCGGCAACAAAGCCACCGCTGGCTGTTCTCTTAGATCAATTAAATCTTTTGCTTTCACAATTTTACTTTTGCCATGAATTCAAAATGAAGGTGGCAAACCTGGCCCACTTGGTATAAATATGGCCTTGAACAAGCTTCCAACTAATTCTATTTGCATGTATTATTATTTAAAATTAGACTTTAAATACCAGAATTTCCATATTACTTTATATTTTTGATTGTCTGATGACAGAAATTTGAAATATTAAATCGGATCAACTGCTCAGTACTTGAGTACCCATTTTACCAAATATGTGTTTTAGGCTTGTTTAATTGCTTGGACACTTACTTTCTACTTCTGTTTGAGTACAAACATGTTGAAGTTGTACTACTCTTACCGGAGTAGCGAATGATTGCTTTCTTGATCACTCTTTTACAAGAAAAGCATAAAAAAAGCAGACTCCCTGCTGAGGGCACCCCACCCCATGAGAGGCGGGCAACTCAGGCCGTGGTGGTCATGGCCTTGAGGAGCTGTAGTGAGCTTCTGTTATTTTCATTTCTGAAAGGTGGCGACCCTAGCTTCTTCACGTCCCATTATAGCCTCTTGATTATAATAATAATAATATGTAATAATAGTAATAATGATGATAATAATAACAGTAACGACTTGACCATCCCTATTGACCTGTAGGAGTCAGGACAGAAGAAAACAGAGAGGGAGACAGGACGCAAGAAAATAGAGACTGAGAGTGAAGAAACCACATCTGGACAGGTGAGTGTAAGTCTAGAAGTCGATTTCTGGGATAGGGTTAGACTAGCCTCCAAGTACCTGATGGTCGGTGGTATGGTCTAAATATAGTGACAATATTCACTAAAGTTGCTTAAAAATTGAGTTTAATAAATTCTACAATGTTAGTATTCCATATTTCTGAGCAAGCAGGTTCCTCGCTTAGTTTTTGAGAACAGACAGCAGCTGATTGGCTCTAACATCACCCGCTTCGCATTCAATAACCCATTGTTTGTGCTTTTCATTTATGTAACGCTCATTAGAATCATACAAAGCAATGTTTTTTATACTCTTAAGGTCATAAATTTTATCTTAGAAAGAACAAACGTTTTCACTCACACCTCAGATCAGGTTTTGGCCTCGCAGCTAAACAATAAGTGCGTTCAGACGAGTTTCTCTTCTTTCAAACAAGTTTGTCTTCTTTCTCACTTTTTCCGACTTGTTCGTTTTGACTCCTGCTTCAGTTAAGCGCGTAACTAAAACAGCATCGAGATTCTTGACCGTAAACAGAAGTGTAGTTACCCAGCACATTTCACCACGATATCAAAACAGATAGACATAGGAATTTACCCTCAATTTATAAGATTGATTAAAATTTTTGGTTTTAGCTCAGTCAATTTCCAGTTTAGTCTGATGATTTATATATATACTGTATATATATATATATATATATATATATATATATATATAAAATGCCTGAAGACATGTCCAAAGCATAACACATCCCCTTAACTTGATCGAGAAAGTCTGTTGGAAGGGAGATCCAGGCGAGCAGCAAACATTTTAGTGGAAAATAAGAGACGACCACATGCCCCATTAAGAATGATGACATGCAAGGGAGATGCAATGGAAGACAGAAGACTGCTTTTATGCGTTCGTTACAGTGTTGAAGAGCAAGTCTGAAGCATTCCTGCCTGACTATGAGAAGCACCTGTTGCACCAGACGGATTACATTCCTCACAGGTCATTCATTTGGACTGTATGCAGTTCAACCAGTAAAGCTGCTTGTAGCCATATGAAATATATCTTAGCATATTTTCCTCACCTTTGTCCAGATTTATCGACATCTGTTGGCAATTATGTTTCCACAAACGCAGCTGTGTCCCTTTGTTTCTCTTGTAAATAATTATATTTAAAGAAACAAAACATGAATTGTAGGATCTTTGCATCCGTTTTGAGTTTTTTCCCCAAAAGCTGTTTTATATCTGTAATTATTTAGACCTTGTATTGTGTGCAGGCAATAAGCAATCAATCAGTAAATCAATTAATTGCATGATAAATTAAAATGAGCTCAATAATTTGCAGTGGCATGATTCATAGTTTTTCTCTTTTCTCTCTCTCTGAGGAAAACTAGATGTCAAAAGTCTTCAGTGTGGTGCTTGGTCTTCACCTTGTTTTGGAGGACAGAGACTTATTTGTTGTATCTGTTCTTTTATTTATTTTAGATTTTTAAAATGTCTTCCAGTTCCAGTGTTCAACGTTCATTAGAATTTAAAGTTATTGATCTTTGAGAATGTGTTCTCACCATTATGTTGCTTTAAAATGGTCTCAAAAGAACAATATTATTGTTTATAGCAATAACTCTTGGGACAATTTCTCGTATAGCAGACTTTGTTGTAGTTGTGCATTTGATTAAACGTTGAGGTATCGGTGAGCACACAATTGTGACGATGTTCTGACTGTAAGATATTATGAATAAGATCTTCCACTAGATCTAAAGTAAATTCACTTTTAATGCATCATCTTATCTTTTATTATTATTATTATTATTATTATTATTTTACATTACTTGGCTTCACACCCCTTGAACTTTTTCACACTGCAAATTTTAAGGTTTTCGTGCCAGTTGATGTGATAACCCAACATGAAATGATGCATAATTATTTAGTGGAATGAAAATGATACATGATTTTAACTTCATTTAGCCCATCATCTCAGTATGACAATAGCATGGCTCAACTGTAAACTTACCAAGACTTGGCCGTCTGCCTGAACTGACAGGCTGAGCAAAGGGAGTGTTAATCAGAGAAGTAGCCATGGTAACTCTGGAGGACTGCTGAGGTCCTATGCGCCGGTTAGAGATTGACAGGACAAGCATCAGTCATGCGCTCTGCAAAGCTGCCGTTTTTTTGAAGCGTGCCGAAAAGAAAACCATTTTTAAAAAGAACACACAGCTAGCATTGTCTTATAATGGCCCAGTCAAAGTCCAGATCTAAATTCCATTGAGAATTTGTGACACAACTTAGAAATTGCTGTTCACTAACACTTGACACCTAATCCAAGTGCGGCCTACATGGTTAAGGAGACTGCAAAAATTAAACCTGTAGACAATACTGGTAGCAACACACCCCAAGTCACTTAATTGCAGGGAACATTGATTCTGCAAACTGTTGACTCTGGTCAACTTGATACTTATGCCACACTTTTCCTCCCAATCCATAGACATGACTTTTGGTTTGACTGGTGTGTGCTTGTGGTTGAGATAGTCACTGGCCTCTCTGCAACCTTGCAAGGATAAACGGTATAGTGGATGGATGGATTTAGTGTTGGTCTGTAATGTAAAATTCCAATGACCGCTCAGCATTACGATTTGTGCTTTAACTTAACTAAATGTGAAAAAGTTCAAAGTGCATCCTGCAGGCAGGTATTGCTATCTTCAGACTTGAGAGGCTGGTATCTAGTTAATAAGCCGTGCTATTTGTGTGACCTGAGGATCTATGCTTGGCTATCTTTGTTAACTTTTGATTTGGCTTGTTTAAGAAACTTGAGAAAGATTGGTAACGCACTTGGTTACGCTACTCGTTATGACCGTAGAAATTCCTGCGTTGTTTCCGGCGTCTGAATCAAAGGATTATAAACCACAGGCAGTGTAAGACTTATATTTGTATTTTCTTTTTATGGCTCATGAAACGATTAATTTGGACTCCAGAAATAGGCCCGGGGCGTGTAGAGATTATCAGTTGTCAAAAGTTGATTTATCTGGAATTCAGAGAAGGTGATAACTAGGATGATGCAGTGTGAATTACAACCTGAATGAGGAAGCATTGCACATGCAAAATAAATATAAAACATCAGGCAACGTTGTAAATCTTGAGATTCCCGCTTAGCAATAAACATGAAGTGAAGATTTACAAACATTTGTTCATCAATATGGCTTGCCGTTCACATTATGACAGTTTTTTTTTTTCTATTTCTCTTAAACAGTGAGTATGGATTTGCTGAAAAGGGTTGCCCTCACAGTACTTGAAGTGCCATTAGTTCACATTTAACTTGTCTGTCTTATATTTGGACATTTGGACGGCCTCTAAATGCTTTTGGCAACCACAGTTGGTGTTTGAGAAGCAGAAGCTTAGAAAAGGTAATACTGGTGAAAAAAGAGGAGGAAGGAAAATTCCTCCATATTCAGCATTTTAATATAAACCAGTTTGTTTTTAACTCAATCAAATTTGTTTTACTTTGTTGCAAGCTCAACAAAACAGGGTTATAAAATCCTAAAACAGGCATTTTATTCCTGGAAACTATGTAATAGATAACTGAATGCATGTATCCAGAGAGAACTCCTTTGAATTTCATTATTTAGCTTTTCCAAAAATGCCTCCATTAATTGTATAAAAGTTGTGTTTAAATTTTACTATGTGATCATTTGGTTTCACAAAAAAGGAAAAAAAAAACAATCAAAGTGTTTTTATTGGAAAATAGAATCTTTTTTTAAAACTTCATGGTGATGCGTGTTTGTGTATGCACAAAGTTCCTGAGCGAACGCTGGCGTGCAGTCACACTCAGACTTGCATTTGTCTGAGTGTGTGTATCAAGTGTGGTTCGTGTGCCAAGCTGCAGCTCCTGTCCCTCACTAATCCCTCTTGCAACAGTGACATCAGTGCTCCTGTTTTAGCTGGGAGGGGTAGACGGGTGGGGGTCTGTTGATTATCTAAACAACCCCCCCGGCCGTCTGAAGAGGACTGAAGATCCACTTGTGATATTTGATAAAAACAAATGAGCTGTGGTCAGAACGTGAATCCACGGCTCAGTCGCAGCTAGTCGGACGGTCACGTGTTCTGATCCTGTTGCTTGGCGGAACGGTGTTGAAGTTGCTTTGTTTACATGACGTTTCTTCCAAGAACAGTAGATTTGTTAACCCTTTCTATTTTTTTTTTGTCCTGCATGTTCTCCTCTTTCCTCGACATACTCAAGGAGGAGGGGTTGACCGCAACTGAAGGTTAAGATCACTGTCGTGTCACTGGAACAAGCGTCGCTCCACTTAGATTTCACTGCCTTCTTTAGCTTGTCCCTTTGCTTGAGTGGCCTTTGACCTTACCTGGATGGATTTAAGGGAGGAAGTGCACTGAAAGCAACACACACCAGATTTATGTGAATGTGGATCTCTGTGTAAGTGACGCACTGGTGGGAGTGGCAGGAAGATCTGGAACAATATCAGGGAATCTGGACACTGGGAAAGGTTTTCCTTTGGTTTGTTCTTACCAAATGAAGGCCTAAGTCAAAGTGAAAAGAAGTGTGAATAAAAGTGAAAGTGAAACAGCTGAAGGAGAGAACTGCAGTGAAGGAAGGAGGAGAGTTTTAGTATGGGGTTGCCCTAGATAGCTTAGGATTGTCTAGGTCTTATGGGGATTTCTGTGTAATCTGGATAAGGACAAAAATACCTTGAAGGTGAAAGTGCTCTGCTTTCTTTGAGATCTGTCCCTTGTGTCTGATTAACTTAGACTGATTGGTGGAGAATGGAATGAGAAACATCTCCATCATCAGTTTTACACTTTTTAAGTTCAGTTTATTTTACATGATTCTTTTAAATACACTTCTGTATTTTGTCTGCATTTTGTGAAACATTTAGGCTAAAATCTACAAAATAAGGAAAAGATACATTTAAAAAAACAGAGAGAGAGCATTGCAGAGTAAAGTTTCATGCATAGTTATTTAGAAACTGAATTAAAATTTTTGTTTAAGGTTTTGTGACTGTAGAGCATATACCGGTAATTATTATTTTGCTAATTGTGCAGTCTTCCCCAGGAAAAACAAAGATACTGTTTGCCCACACATGACTAGTGGTGGAAACATTTCAGGTGACTCTTGTAATATAGCTAACCCCATAATACTTCAATTTATTTATGGCTATGTAGAAAAACAAATAGTTTTTGCTAATCCACAGATTCTAAATTAGTAGATGGTATTTTAAATATGCATATTTTTAATTTAATGAGACATACAAAGTATCTTTACACTTTGACATTGTGTCTCATTAATACTCCATTGTACAAATTTTTTATTAAGTAACTTTTTTAACAATTTTTGGTATGTGTTGAATATGCATCAACAGGCATTAGTTCTACAAGTATGCCACCGTGGATGAATGCTGATTTCAGGTGAATTTGTGACAATGTGACTGATTATTTCTATGGCTCCCACAACCTCTAAATGTGTGAGAATCCTTGGTCAAGAGGATATTCACAGAAAATGCTCTGAGACAATCTGTCTGTTTGAACTCATTGTTCATTAAGCACAAATGATTGAAGGTGCGACCGCTGCCTGTCCTTTATGGTTTGCTAGTATATCGACCGTTTTTTTGTTTTGTTTTTTTATAGAAAAGGCAAATTGTTTCAATATGTTGACCCACCTTTGATCTGGACTTTCAGGCACAACCATGTGCTAGTCAGTCAAAAGGACAAGCTGAGACAAATTTGAAAGACTGAATGGTTGAAAAATTGAGAAATTTTCCAGAAAAATTCAAATCTAAAAATTAAATTAATCTCAAAACACTTTACAAGACAAACATGTCCAAATCATATCCAGTTAAAATGAATCCCATTCAGTTCATACCGTTGTCCGAAAGAGTCCCAGGCAAACACTTGATCAATGAGCCACGTATTTATTTCAAAATACTGACTAAATGGGAGGAAAATAAAACTTATAGAGACTTTTTAGGGTCAGTAATCCAGCTGCCATTAGGTCTAACTTACATTTTGATGTAGACACACAAAAAGTATAAGCATAGATGCCCACACCTGCATTGGTCAGTTACCTAGGCTCCCTTTTGGACTCCATGTTGCTCTGACATTGATGCATAACCCAAACATCCCTCTGACTACGTTGCCTGTTTAGAGTGCGTTTGCAAACCATTAAGTGAAGCAAATTGATTTGAAATGTGAACTGGTTGTCTGTGACCTTCGAGGCCTTCCCTCAAGGCCAAGCTTTCTTCATGCTGTCACCCAGCTGGCCTGGGCCCTCGGCTCCTCGGGACCTGTTGGTGGACTTTATCAGTGCTGGCTGCATGGATTATTCCCAGTGGTAGTGGTAATTCCAGTTCAGCTACAGTGCAGCAAAATCCCTGTTTATGGCAAGCATGATAGCTTCTTACGGTGTTAGAGACATCTTTAGATATCTGCAATAATGAATAGAAAGGAAAAGGCAGCAAAACTTTATACACTTATAAACCTAAATCTGTACACACAGATTCAGTGTTGTAAGACTGGCGGAGTGAATTCCACACACAACAGGCCAACACAGAGCGCGAGTGTTAGTGAGTGACACACACAAGGCTTACCGCAGCAGACGTCAGCCATCACCACTGAAATAGTGACGACCGCTCGGCAGGGAACAACCTCTCAGCTGACCCTCAGCATCAAGCTTGCATTGTTTTGAACCACTTCAGCTGGAAGGTTAGTTGTAAAAATGACCACACGTAAAATTTTGCAACCAGCTGCCACTCAAGTGTGTAATCGGCTGTTTTGCAAACAGCTGGTGCTCACGGAGAGCGATGCTCCAGCAGTTTAAGCATGTGAACACAGGAAATGCTGACGAATTATGATAGAAATGTCCTAAAGAGACAAACACAGTTTTGATTCAAATACAAACTAATCTGTCTCGGATAAAAAACGAAACAAATCTCACTCTTAAGAGTAGACAGCCGTATGATGAGCATTTTTGTTATCCAGGCTCGTCACGTAACCTGGAGAAATTACTTTCTTTAGTGACAATCAGACACACGAATGCGTTACGTTGGACATGCGTGTTTGCAGGCAGAACAATGGGGCATTATCTGCTCAGGGAAAACTCAGCTGGAACACATGTAGCCATGATTTGAATGATTCAAATCCTCATAAGAATGGGCGGTCCAAATGAAATTCTTTTGAGACGTTAACGCATATAGTAGCGACATGTATGTCAAAACTTCCTTCTGGCCGGTACTGAATGATCTTATTTTCTTTCTTTCTTTCTTTAAATGTAAAGGATTATTATTTTTGACCTCAGGTGTTAGAATTTTTCCCCCTGCTGTAACTGTGACTAAATGTTCTATTATATTTAGTGTGCTGCTTTCAATCAATGAAAACCAGTGAGAAATGGGGACAGGACACCAAGGATTGGGGGAACGGGCCTTTTTTTTTTTTTTTTTTGCAAACTCTGTATTTTTAAACCATGGACATCATTCGGGTCCATTTGGGACTGATTTCCAGGACAAGTTCAGTCTCCTGTGGCCTTTCTGTGTGCGTGGGTGTGTGTGTGTGTGGGGGTGTGTGTGTATGCACATGTAATGTTCTCTGCTCGTCAGGTAGGACAGGTGTCTCTGCCATTGGAATAAGGATCAGTGCGTAATCTGCTTGTGCTGCATGATGAAAAGTATCTGCATAATCTGAATACTTTGTGTTCTAGATAAGTTGAGTAAGGGAGACTTTCAAATGTCATAAAACGTGAAGCAAACAACATTTAAAAAAAGTTATTGAATCAGAATTTTTTGAATATTTTTGAGATGATTTTGCAGATCCACCAAACAGACTTCTGGCCTGCTGTTACCGATTATAGCCTGTTTGTCTTGGAGAATTACAGCATTCAAAAATTTTTCATATGTTCTGGATGGATAAAAAAATTGAACTGTCCACACCAAGCAATGTTTAAGGTAAAATAAAACTGGGATTTTCCACAAAACCTGATCAGGTTGCAGAGCTATCTCTGTCTGCATGATTGGAAAGATCCGACAATAAAATACTCCCAAGGTGTGGGACAGAGTTATATATATAGTGACAAAATAGAAAATAATTAGAGGATACCTCCCTTTAAAAGATTTTAGTCTTCTAACGCTTTTTTCCTCAACTCAAAATATAGAAAGCACACCATTTCACAATATATAAATTTTGCTTGTGCGACACCGATCCGTTTCTCCCTCTGTTTAGAAAAATGAGACCAATGGTGTTTGGAGTTATCATGGCCTGCTAGCCCTTAGCTTTGGTTTATTCAATAAAAAAAGATGTTATTTCTGAGTTTTCAACTGGGCAGTGACAAGTCGAACAAACCAATCTGATAATTGCATTTATGTACTAAATTTACTTGGAAGAAAAATTGTGTGCCATACAAACAAAAGCTGGTATAGTGGCAGTTATTTAATGGCCTAGCTTACATGTCACTCTTTTAAGTAACTCATAACTTAGGACTTTTGCCGT
The DNA here is from genome assembly GCA_903067065.1 of Brachyrhaphis terrabensis. Taxonomy (NCBI): domain Eukaryota; kingdom Metazoa; phylum Chordata; class Actinopteri; order Cyprinodontiformes; family Poeciliidae; genus Brachyrhaphis; species Brachyrhaphis terrabensis. The sequence goes on from CAEGAG010148107.1 coordinate 20,105, forward strand.
AGTTCTGGTCTTGACATATCTGCTTCAAACTGTTTTCTTCTGCGATCCTCGACTGCAGGTGTGAACAACCGATGAGGACTTCTCAGGTTTTCTGCTCCTGAGTTCTTATGAAGCATGAAATTTCCTTAAAAGAAACTCATTTCCAACCGCTGTCCTCAGGGGAGAGTATGTATTGACTTTAAATCAGCGGCTGCTGATGTTTTCATATATTTGAGCAAAACCCTTGAGACAATTTGCTGCTACCAATTTATTGTTGTGATGTGACTCCTAAATTAGGAGAATACAAGAGTTTGGAACAGAATTAAAGCGGGCCATAAGCTTTGAGTATGACATTAAGCCATCTCTCCGTATTAAGAAATGAATTGTACTCTTTACCTTGTCTTTATTCTGTTTATATGTGGCAGAATCTTGTGTTTCATCAACAAAAAAATGTAAAAGTTTTGACGATCTGAACAATCAGATTTTAGTTGTTTTTTAAAAAAAATGAAAATATATACCACTAAGCAGTCCTGAAAAAGTTGGAATTTGAATCTTTCAAAACTGGCTGTTCCGTTTTCGGTCAATCCAACCATGCAACTGAGGAAAAGAAAAAATCAAAACATCCCATTGTGTCAATTGATTTATTTATCAACACTTAATCTCATGCATACATTTGCAATTTTTGAGGTGTGCCAAAAAGTGCATTCATTTGTTCACCAAACAAAATAATGCACAACATATTTTTTTTCACTTGCAGCATGTTTAAATTAATCAAATGAAGCATCTGGGGGTGACTGTGCTGTCCTCTGAGTCTGTTGTCTTGCAACTTTGATATGTGTCCCTCCTCCAATTCCCTTGTTGTAAGTTTGATAAATTACCATGCCACCATCTTTAGCCAAAGTCTGTAAATGTTCCATTTACATCCCAGTCAGTGTTTCCAAGCAGGGAAACATCTAAGACCTCCAGGGCCCGCGAGGTTTGAAGTCAGGGGCCGCTGTCCTCTACTAGTGACCTTGCTTTTGTTGCGTCAAGTAGTGGATGCACCTGGTACTGGTGGAGTATTGCATCATAACGCTTAGTCTGATGAATGAACATTTTTCTTCACCTCTGAAGTTAGGTTTGCTTCCAGATCTTAGTCCATTCCACATTGTAGTGTTAAATCCAGGACGCCTGGTGTTTCCTCTGTAGCGTATTCTGTCAGGCATCAGGAGAGAGAGCACGATTGAGATACAGAGAAAGCACGGAGGGATGTTCTGGGACAAACCGATCTGCAGTGGCCTAGTTTCCCTCAGCCGTGCCGGTGACTCAACTAAAGTCTTCTGCGTGGCTGACTGTGGGATGGGTCACTATGGATGAGACATTTGGGCAGAGTCAGAATACACATGCTTGGAAATATTATTCCTTGCAGTGAAACAGCAAAAATATCAACTTTGATTTTTTTTTTATTTTGACTGAACATGCAAGTTTGTGACTTTGTACTGGAAATCAGTCGGACCTAAATGGACAGACGGTGATATTTTTATGAGAAAGTCAGCAGTGAAGTAGAAATTTTTTTTTCTTCACTGCTTTCATAATTCAAATGAAGTTAGAAATTATTGTTTACATTATAAGTATTTGGATTTGTTTTGGTTGCATATTCTAGACTTTCAAAAAAGATGCATCCTAATTTGTCCAATTAACTTCTTCTTTCACTTAGTTTCACTTTAAAGGCATGAATTGATTTTAATGCCTCACAGACCCAAATCATCATGAAGCCACCACTGTGCTTACCTGTTGGGGTGAAGTTCTTTCCATAAAATTCTGTAAAATAAGACATCTTCAATTATTGGTTCTCTCTCGGTGTGTGCGCATGCGTGGGTGTGTTTGAGAAAGAGAAAGAGATGTTTTTTTTCTTTTTTTCGACTTTGCACAATTTTCTTTTGCTAACGCCTAGCAATGATTATAACTATGTATATTTATGCCTGTGCAAAAGCAGAATAGAGGAGCAAACCACAGAGTTTGTTGAAACCTGTTGAAGATCTTTCTGTCAATGAAGTGAATATTTTGGATTTCTATTTCTTCCCGTCCTGAATCTGACCACACTAGTTCATGTTAATTGCCATTTTCAAATATCAAACTAAGGTAACAGTTCTGAAACTTATCAGTAGTCTTCATTCTGGGTTTGTGGTTAAAAATTTTCAAATTATAAGTAGGACTGACAGTGGAATATTTGAGGCTCAACACAATGGTTAGGTTTGCAATGGTTAGGTTTCTCATTGTTCAAAATGTTTTTGTTTTTTTTTGACAACTTTAGATTTTGAACTAATTCAGCTTCTATTTGGCTCTGCATCAAATTCTATTATCAAGAAATTATGTCAGTCGTCTGAACATTGACGACGGGAACTATGGTTTAAAATTTAATTATTTGAATCATGTTCTAACTTATGAACTTCGCTGGGTCAGTTCAAGTTTTATCGTCTTTCCATGATCTTGTACTAATGTCTCTTTTATTGGTCTGCTGCAGCAGACAATTAAATTTATATTTAATTGTAAATGTTTGTTTCACTGAAAATGTAACAGAGATATAAACCTCTTAGTTCTGGCACACTTTAGATCATTTGCATTTAAAGTTCAAAGATCTGTTACAAGGGTTGTTGCATATTTTCCGTGTCAAAATGTTTAAATGGAAGAATGTTCTTTTCCATGATATGAATTATCTGCAGTCATTGGTGTCTAGATTTGTTAACTCTAACGGACATTTTAGACTTCTTTTCGTACAACAGCTTGTGTGAATATTAAACGTAGAAAATCAAAGCAATTTCCATAGATGACATTTGTATTCAAGTTAATGTCTAAGATAAAAAATGCAATTTCTAACTATTTAATTGCCTCTTATGTTTATTCTTTTTAGCTTATCTAACTTGGTTTAAAAAAAAATATCTAATGTATGACCAGATGTCTAATAAGTTATTTATCAAAAAGAAAAAAAAATCATAAGTATATGAATGTTAATACATATGTAGTTATGGTGGGAAAAGAACACCCTTCAAATTCTGGACTTTAATCTATTTTGTACATATTTATTAATTTTGGCCAAACTTATGTATAATTTTTTCCAGTTTGGCTGTATTTTCATATGGATGACTCTGTGTTGTCCATCGGTTTCCTTACAGTAAACTGTGTAAACTGATGCACAGTAAAGAAACACAAAGTAAAAGTGCTTAATAAAATATATAATATTTTCTCATTTATTATTAAGTTGAATCATAGTTTAACTGAGTTGTCTTTGTTAAATCTATATTTTTATATATTTTTTTGGTCTTGAATATTTCATGCCGATTATTTTACCCATATTTGTAAGGGGGGGTGGTAATTTAAGTCACACCTTTAGTAATGATTGCAGCATGATTTGAAGTTCATTTAGGATAGTTGAAGAACAAACTGGATCTCTTCTACTCTGAGATTGGAATGTGTCAAACCTTTCCCCTAAAAATCCGACCCATTCTCTAAATCCAATATGTTTAATAGCAGAATAAAAACAATACTTTCTGAGACCGTTTTGGAATGATGTTAGGATCATCATTCCTAACACTTCCCATTTCACTTTTTGTGTTGGTAAAGTTCACCACAGAGCTGTGGGCAGCAAATTCGAGTGGCGACACATGAAAGTGAATTATTCCCTTTGAGGTAACACACACAGCATGGGAAGCTCGCAGTAATATCTGAGTGGCTCAGCGTGTGCCGGGGCCGATGCGTCGCTCCGTGCCATTTAGCTCATCACTTAGCTCAGTGTGTGTGAGAGCCACTGTCTGCCTGCCTGTCTGGGACACAGTGTGCATCCACACCTGCGGCTGGGACTGCTGGCCTTAATCAGAACTAATCAAGAACATTGATTCATCTCCATTTGATTCACATTTTTAGCCCGAAAAGCACACCACACATGCAAGCTACCCCTGACTCTAGCTGTCAGAGGCGCGCTTTGCATAACGACAAAATCACTTTGCGCCGTATATCCTGAGCTTAAGGTGTTCTTGATATTCCCATGTGTTGAAGTTTGAAAGGAGGACTCAGTCCTGAACCCAAAGAGGGGCGTGAGATCCGGAGAAAAGCTGCGTCACAGGGTGGGATCCGGAGATTGTCAGAAAACATAAAGAGCACGCAGTTCCTACGAACTGCGTGCTCTTGCGTCGCAGGCATCCCAAGATTCCCTGCATCCGCATCCCAGCACTTGGGTGGAGGAAGCTGTTTACTCTTTCTATCTCTCACTGCTGACGTCGGCGCACCGAACAATGTCATCCAATTTCCTGTTTTTCACTTTAGTGGAAAGCCGCTCTCCCACTGTGTGTGGTGTAGCCTGATGTGTGTATGTGGGTCTAGAAGCATGAGACCGAGGAGCTGACAGGCTGGAGGAGAGCAGCAGGAGGAGGAGATGTATAGGGCCGGATACATGGGGAGCAGGATATAGGGTCAGAGGCAACTTCACTAAGTAAATACATTAGATGTGTTGAATGAGGGCAGCAGGAGACTGAAGACTCTTCTGATTGCTGCGGAATCACTCTACTGTACCTGCTCCGAAACAGGCAGAGCGGTCCAAAGAAGCAAGGAAACCTTGATGCCTCATGACACGAAGGGTTCAATGAACCTCACTGAAAGATTACTAAAGCTTTGTGAGTTTTCTTTGTTGGAACTATTGTGGCGGAAACGGTAAAAACCCGGTCACCATAAGTTTACCTAAGCATTTGGTCAAATATGATTTCAATTTTGCACTTTTTAACAACTTATTTGAACAATATTTTTGCAGAATAGAGTGATTAGACAAAATGCTTTATGAATTTTAAAAGTAAAAACTTGTTGCACAACTTGGTAAAGATTATGCATGCATATACTTTCTGGAAAAAAGCTGGGACGCTTATATGTGGTCATCGTCCATATTTTTTTTGCAACAATTTGCAAAAAGTTTTTCTACTGTTTAATTGGTTCTGCATTTGTAAGAAATGGATTTGTGGGTTAAGCAAAGCAGAGTATGTTGGTCTACAGCTTTTGGTGGAAGCAGTGTGACCAACTGGTAACCAGCTAAAGGACAAGGCTCCAAGCTGTTGTGGTTGAATATGGCTCTTTTATGACTGTTTGTTCAATAGGTCAATGCTTAAATTGTCAAAATGCCTTGTTTGTTCATCAATCTAAGGAAACAACCCTAAGTAAGAGTCAACAGCAGAGTTTACTGTTTGGTGTGGGTAGAGAAGATTTGACAGGTTTTTTTTTTGTTTTTTTTTATGGGCACAACCTACAATCTTAATTCTGCTGCTCAACCCACAATTGCCTTTTCCTTACAAACATGACCCCACCTAATGGGAAATTAAAAAAAGCTTTCCAGTAGTACAAGATTTCTTGCTGAGAACCATTGTTATAGCAATGCAATTATTAACCAAACACAAATGTCCTTATTTTTTTATGCTAAGTATGTTCATGTCTACATCCCCACCAGTATTTTAATAAATGTCCTATAGCTAACTAAATTTTTTAACAACTCTTCCAGAACGAATTGGTGAGCTCCATTTGAACTGGTTAGTTTCCTGGAACAGACAGCTTTAAAGCATACCCATACATTTTTAATAGGTCTGAGGTCAGAGCCATTCCAAAGGCTCACTTTTAAACCGCTTTATCCATTACAAAACCACTTATGGCGTGTGTTTGGGATCATTGTCCTGTTTGAAAACCCAACTGTTTCACTGTTTCAAATGAACAGCTGTCTGGTTGTTCATTTAAGTGCATGTGAAGAATTTGGGGATAGTGTTCCCTCATTATGTGATCCCCTTTGTAGAATTTTCTAGTTCCCCTTTGGAGTGAAACAGGCCTGCAGCATGACATGTGGTGAAATGTTCCTAAAATTGAAAGCCTTTCCTAGATTCCCCCAAACATTCTGCCATGGGCTTTTCTTTTTTGAAATGGAAGACCATTTTATTATTAACGGTCCTCCAGTTGTTTCTTATTCAAAATTTGTTGAACATCCTTTATTCATTTTCATTTTTGTGAAGGTGACTGAGTTAAGAGGCTTGAAGCTTGGATTCAATTAAGTCTTCCACCAGTAAGGTCCCGAAACAGACATAAATCTAACTTTGGAATAAATAAAGCAGGCGGACATTAAGCTTCTAGAATGGCTCCAATATGAACCCCAATGAAAACTTTTCAACTGTTCTCAAAAACTGATATGATGCTAGAAAACTATTCAATTTAAATTATGAAATTACTTTTGGAAGAAGTGTAGACATTCAGAATATATATATACAGACTGGTGTTAGTCTATTGTATTTAATCAAGTCTGAATTCAGTGCTGCCATCTACTAATGCCATGCCTCGATGCATTGATTTATTAACAGCAGAAGGACTCCAGACCAATTATTTCATGAATATACCATGCAGCACATGAACATACTTTTCAGTAAGCTATATTAAATAAACTTTTTTTTCCTTCTCTGTCTATGTACAATAATTTTTTTTTGAGAAACAGAATTTTGGGTTTGCATTGGCTGCTATCACAAGAACAAAAAAAAGAGTTTCCTTTTGTTAATTACTCAAAAGAATTAACTATTCCCCTGTATTCAGAAGTAACTGAGATCTAACATCCACCCAACTCAGAGTAGGCCACAGCAACTTTCTTCAAAAGTTAAAGCCTTGAACCTTTTGGTATTCTTCCAGTGAGTCTAGCATTTGCCAAGATTTGCCAGTTTATGCCTGCTTTACTGTAGGTACGGAGCTTGATTTTAATATATCGAAGCCCTGCCAGAGTATGATTACTGCTTGTTTTAACAGCTCCGCTGCTAGTTTTAGCATACTCTACTGGCCCATTATTTCTGAATATCAAAAGTTTGAAAGCAAGAAAGTATTATTTGTGCAACATTTACACTGTGCAGTGTTTTAAAATCACTTTGTTGCACAGAACCAAAACTGTGTCTTGTGTTAAACCAGCATATATTTTAAAGACTCACATGCATGCACACTTTTAAACCAAAAACATAAAATTAGAGAACAGCTTTAAAGTTGTAATTAAATGTAGACTTTATGTTTAGAGTAATATATTGTGTTTTTAAATAGAAATTTAACAGCATGTGAGCTTATTCTCATGAGACAGAGACGTTATGGTATCAATAAAGACAAAACTCTTTATGTTTTAAGTAACTTTTGTCATTCACTAACCTCAGATGCTACAAGCCAACATTTCCTCCTGCTCCTCAAACTTGTTGCCTTATTAACAAGTGGCCCTGTGCACACACAAACAGAGGATGGAACAGGGATTACGTAGGCATCCACACCATGTCCGTGCTTCTCTCCTCCATGGCCTACTTGCTCTCTCACTTTCCTTGCTTGGTTTTGCCTCTAGTTGAATGCTGGACAGCAAAAGCCTGGCTGAATGATTCATTGCAGTGTGCGTGTGTGTGTACTGTATGTTTCCTTACGACGATGGCAGACTGCTTTGGCTCCGTTTTTGTGTGAGCGAGTTTGTGTGTCAAGCCTGCTATACAAGTTACACAACCTCCACTGCAGTTGGATTGGCTGTGTCTTTGTCAGTCAAAGAGAGTAGTCTCCCTGCATGGAGACAGTAATGTGTTGTGCACTGCTCTTGCTAGGCTGAAGTTAGCTGGAGGCTTTGTGGCCAAACTCAATATGTCAAGGTCCTGTCCTCCACCAACTCCCCCGACATAGAGCTTTTACATGATATTCTTTTGTCTGAGCACTGCTTGCAAAAGTTGCCTGGCTGCAATACAGTGTTTTGAGACCAGAAAGTTATTTGTTGAGTCTGAATAAATTAAGAAGGTCAGAGCTTTTTTTTGTTGTTTTATTTTGTTCACTGAAGAGATCAACATAAGATCGCCAGTTTAGCTGACACTTCCAGGTAGCCACGACTTGTTCCATAAGATAAGATAAACGAACACATAAACGATCAGATTTTATTATTAAATGTTTGGGGGGTTTTTTCTTTTCAACTTACTGTTGCATAATTTTGCAGATTATAAGTTGGTGGTCATCCTTTCTGTCATATGGGCCAACATTGTCAGGTCAAAGTACTTTTTGTAGATGCTGTACAACAAACAGGTATGTAATATTTTAATTAGACAAAATAGTCAACTTTGTAGGAAAGGGAATTGTAAATCATTGCAGATTCAAAACATATTCTGTTTTTATTAATAGAAGGTATTCAGTTAGCAAATTCATCTGGGCTTGATTGAGTGAGAAAAAAAGGAAATAATTTACTGGTTCTCTCCAATAAGAAAACGCTTTTGGGTCACTCTTTTTCTGAAAAAGCTTACTGTATTTACTCAGATGTAACAAATGAATCAAACTGAATGATTCAAAGCACATTTTTTGTTCCCTCTTAAATGATGCCACGTTTGTAAGGACCCACATAAGTTTATTTATGTGGGTTGAAAGTCTTGTCAAAACCTCTCTTCCAAGGCAAAACAGTTTGTTCTGCTGCTGATTCTTGCTTTGTACAGTTTGACTTAGATGACTGAGATTAGTGGAGACCAAACACATTGGCTATTTAACAGTTTATTCAGTTAGCAAATAGGTGTCTGCTTAGTGTGTTGAAGAACCATACCATACACATCCACAACAGTCTGGTACTTCCTCTCATGCTTGGTCACAGAGTGCTGGGATGGTATAACATTACTCAGTCAGAGAAAGCGATTCTGTTGGTCAGTCTGGCATGAAAACCAGGATAACACCAACTTAAATGTTCAATAGAATTGAGGTCAGGTCTGCAAGATGGCTAGATAGTGTTAGTCTCCGATTATTAGAATCTTGGAAGATGGAGTTGGTTCATAAGAGGAGAGAGATGGAATTATAACCATTTGCAAAATCTCATATTGATATCGCTTTTCAATGAAATTGCCTTAAATGATTATGAGTCTTGGCTCCACACCCATCACAGTGCCTTCACCAAACACTTACTGGCATGATGCGGAATCATAATTGTTTCTCTTTGAAAGTATTCTACGTATGTTTTACTAGAACTAAGACCTTGGGGCAGACCCAGAGTTTGGTGAAAGAATACCAGAACAAGCTTGGAAGTGCTGCTGGAAGCAAATCAAAAACTCAAAGACCAAAGAATTAAGAGCCAAAAAAGCAGACTTAAAGTTTTGCAGGGCTGAACTTTAACTTGAATGAAGAACCAAATAATCTTATCTCTTGACAATGTAAAACGCAGTGTTACAAACAGTTGGATTCTTTCATTATCACTCAAGCAAAACTCAAACATTCATCACTAGTTTTGGAAAGAACACCAGGTTCTCCTAGTCAAGTTCTCCTGTGGAATTTTCCTCCACATCAGTTCCATTTCATTCCCATCATTGCCATTTTTTCTAACACTTGGAGCATCTCTTCCATAAACATGAGGCTATCATACGACCAGGTCCTCGAGTCTGTTCGAACATCAGATGATCTTCGAGCACTAGCTTGTAGCTATCCTGATTCCATACTCCTTGTTTGAAGACAACTTCAACAAACAGCCCTGTGTCAGGATGACGTAAATTTGGCTACAACTGAGGGCTAATCTGCCCCGCCACCCCTGCTCCCTGCCCACCCGTTTCCCCCCACCTCTTTGTTGTTTCACAGAGCTTTCTAAAGGCTTACAATTTAGCAAGAACCGATTTGCTGCGGCCCTGGAACGCTCTGAAATTCCTCTCTGTGCTCCCCCTCACATGTGTAGATTGTTTACGGAGACGAGGAATTCTGGAGGGACGGTGGCCCATGAGGGGCTTTGGTTGCGATGGTTACTAACCCCTGAGCTGGGTTCCATTTAGGAGGAAGGAAGCCAAATCATATGCTGACAGAATAAAAGTGTTCTTATGAAGGGAAAGTCAAAGCAGTTAGAAATTTGTGTGTTTTCTTGATTTGTTAGTTGTCATTTGTGCAGTGAAAAGAAATCGGAATACTGTTACTGTAACAAATGGTGGCCACCCAATCAGGGATGTGCTGATTGAGTGTCAGCATCATTTTAATGTTACCATTGATAACGGGGATCCTTTGGCTTCAGTATTAAAATATGAAGCATTTAAAAGCCAGAATTTAAAAAAATATGTATTTTTCATAAAGTAATTTGTTTTCATGAGGTTAAAAAAAATTAAAGGCTTGTTGCAGTACTTTTATTTTGTATATAAATGCAATGTGCTATGGTGATTAAGTAATATGAAATATTATATAATGTATAAGTGAAAAACACCCCTCCAAGAGTAACATTTACAATTTCTTTTTGTTGTTGTCTTAATCAAAGAATTGTGAAGCACTCCTAAGTGAACTGTGCTTGAGTTTTGAGTCCGGGTCGTAGATTTGGGCTCTTTGTTCTGTTCCTCAGAGAGTTGTTGAATGTGCAACTCTGCTTCACTGCCGTCTGGGAGTGCAGTTGCCATGGGTGTGCATTTGTGTCTCTGCTGGAAGGTTTCAGTGGGCAATGCAACTCAAAGTCACTTTTAGAGGATGAATACAAGGAAAGGATCCAGCGTTTCTTTGGGCTTCAGCAAGATTTCACCTCTGTTCATGCGGTTTACTTGTCAGTTTTCTTTTTTTAATCAGCTGAATGGTGTTGGAAGCAGCTACTGCGTATGTCTGTGTGATGGAAGGAGAGCCCACAAAGTCATTGGATTTTCATAACGCTTTTTTTTTGGAGAGAGAATAAGAGAACGCAATAACTGCTTCATTTAGTAATGTATGATATAAGTAAAGATTTCTAAAATACTCTTAGTTCTCGTAAACTAGACATTCCTGTTATATTTTAATGTGTTGATTGTTTCTTCAAGATTTCAGATTTTGTATTTTTGACTGATTCAGGTGTATTTCGGCTGCGGTTCAGTTGATCGTCACTGAAGGTTACTAACGTAGCAAAGACCAATTTTAAATCAGAACTTTAGACAGTTTGTTACTTACAGCTTGCCTATTTTAATATATACAGCTAACTATTTTAATTGTTCCAACACCAAATCTACCTTAAAAAGCATTAATACCCATAATGGGAACATCCATGGTCTTCCTGCTCTCCGCTCTTGGGGGTACAGCCAATCAGCACCAAAAGAAAAAAAAAAAATGCTGCATTTTGATTGGCTGCGTTGCAAATTCTAGCCAATAGCCGTAATTTTCTTTTGTTGTCTTTTTCACTTTTTGTGCCATTTGGGTTATGACTGTTTTTTTTTTCTCCTTCATTTTACATAAATTAGGAATTTAATATAATTTATTCATTCTGTTTTTTGCAAAGCGTGGGTTGTTTCCTGTAGTCAAATATCTAAAAATAGAAACAAGATGGTCGCTCTTTAATTTAACCATAACATCACCATGTTCTAGACAGAAGGACATAAATAAGGACTAGGTTAGGTTTGGAGCTCTTGACAAATTATTTTCTTGGATGAAGGGCAAACTTTGCTGTTTGCATTGTAAAGACCCACATGTTGGATAATATTGTATACAACTATAATTTCATGTTATTCAACTGCTTGAGAGATTAGTGTCTAAACGAAAATATACTCTCCTTTTCTCTTAAGACTGAGATGATTACTCACACAATCTTCCTCAAAAACTATCTCTGTCTGTTTGATCAATGAGTTAAGTTGAAATAACAGAACAAAAATTAGACACGACAAGCTGCTCACCATGGATAAAAACATCAACATGTGCATCATATCTCATCTGTATTTAATGTCATTGAACCCAGGTGTTTAATTGGGTATCTTTTCTGTGTGCATGTTTAGTGAAATTGGCAGTAATTATCTCAAATTCCATCTAAGTTGGATTTTTCTGTCAGCCAAAAGAAAATTAAACTATATTTCCTGTTTGTCTGTGTTTTATGCAGTTTGCTTTCCTTTAGCTTTTCCAGATTTTATACAGGTCAAGTGAAAAGGGATGGTTTTTGTCATTGTAATTTGTAAACTTCAGTCAACCTCTAAACTACCGTAATACAAGAAGACATTTCATGTGAAATTTCTCAACTGTTTTGTTTCTAACCCTTCTATTCTTCTTATTTTTCAGACCGCATTAACAGAGGTGCAGTTTGGACCAATGAAGCTATTTAAAGACCCACTTCAGGTACCGTAAAACAATTCTCGACTTGTGTTTGAGTGATACTTTAATGAATACAAGCCCGAAGGCAATACCAGGAGTGCTTCAGTCGATAGTTTATTCCTGCATCCATCAGCAGCCGATTGCTGAGTATTAGAGCTAAACTTGGTGTGGCTGTCAGTACTTTGTTGTGTTTCTTTAAGGACAAGTATTGAAAGACAGCTTTTGTTTGGAGTTACAATAAATCTCGAATATCTTCAAAATGCCACACCTCTCTAAGGAACATGCAAACATTCACCGAAGAGGAGGGAAGCTCAGCCGTTAATGGACGTGTTGTGTGCTACGCAGCATTGCTGCTGTCAAGGCAACGGGGCCAAATATTTGAGACTGGGAACATACCATAATGAACAATACACATTCTGGAGAACTGCAGAGGATCAGCAGTTTCGTCATCGCAGCCTGGATCTTCTCTGACGTTCTCTCAAGATACAGTTTGTTCCAGCAGCATGTCCCGATTCTGCTGTGTGTAAAAACCGGAAAATCCAAATTCGTAGGAAATATTTCCCATTGATCCTTGATTCAAGAATATACATGTATTAGAAGTTTCTACCTAAAATTTCTAAAGTTAAAATGTAAAAATAAACTTGTCTTTGTCATGTGAATGAGGTTATAAAGGGATTTTTCCCATTTTGGAACCTTCTTTTCTTTTTGATTGTTTACCAGAGGGGGGATAAAACAACTAGTTTTAAACTCTGTACATTACCACTCCAACACAGCTGGGAGTATTTTTGAGAATGAAACCATCTGAATTAACGCTCCATGTATTGTGAGTGCACAGTCTCGGCCTCATTGTTTGATGCACTTGAGTTTGGCCACGGTAGGAAAACGAGGTAGAGAGATATCCCCTTCCTGTTTTTGTCACTCACAGCTGATCCTGTCATGCCCTCCTCCTAGTTTCTCTCGCCTCACAGGATCAGGCTGGCCCTTACACCTCTTTTCAGCCATAATGTTGTCTAAACGGCATAATCAGGTGCTGCCAAATACTCGCCAACTTTCTCTTTCTGTGACTTTCCTCGCTTTTGAGCACTTTTTTTCTTCACTGTCCCTTTTGAAAGTTAGAAATACATATATATTTTCACATTAAAACACAATGAATCTGTCTGATCTGATTTTGGCCTCAATACCCAGGTCCACCACCTCTGGGGGAATGTTGACTCTCCTCCCAACATCCCAATGTGGAATTCTGATCTAATTCCCCCGTGCGTACCGAACATAGTTGCAGGAATCTGAGGTGATGTATTTACGATCTGTGCACTTATTGCTGCTTGTAGGGATAAAACTCCTACAGTATGTGGAATATGGTTTACATTTGCAACACCTCCGTCAGACAGACGCATTCGCTGCTTCTGTCGACTTTGAGCTAAATGCTACGCCAGTCGAGCTGAAATTGTCTGGTCCCCTTCTGTCCTGACTCAACCTCACAGGTGCGACGCAAACTTAAACGTGCAGAACAAGCTTCCTCTTCTTTACATTCACTCTGCTGCCTGCCAACAGTCGGAGATGACGTCTGTTTGAGAGAGTGACTCATGAATCTACTCTTAGTGCAGCACCACTCCGGGAGGCGGGCCTAAATCTCCTGTCCAGTATTTACGCAAGTGAAGGGAAGGCGGAGGGAGAGACGGGGCGGGGGGAGTGGAAGTGGAGGTGGGGGTTGCTTGGAAGCGTGGTGGCAGAGAGGGAGTGCGCTCTCAATGGCTGGCTTGATGGTAGCTGCAGCAGCACATTCAGACGTAGCCTTGGTCAGACCTGTTGGGGTGAGGGTGGGGGAAGAGGGGCTGCAGCCAGTCAAGGCCGCCTCAACTAATTGTGCCATAGATCATCACAGCGAACTATAAAACTTGTGACGCACAGGAATAAGAGCTAAGCCCGATCAATCTGGGGCCGTTCGCTACGGGCCCGCGGGTCAAATCGTAGGCTGATTATAGAATGACGGGCGCGAACGAGCAGGAACGCAGCAGCTGTGAGCTGCACATAGTCATCTCGGCTAATCAAACCATGAGATCAGATTACCACACATTCAGTAAGTGATTTAGACAAGTCATTTTACAAGTAAAAGTGACAAAATAAATCTTCAAATCTGAGCAATAAACTTTGAACTAGAAGGGTGAGAGTGGTTTTCTAAGTCTTTTGGTGATAAAAATCTAAAAATGTGGCCTTTATTTCTATGCAGCCTCCTGATTTAAGTGAGTTGAGGCATTTTTTCCTGCAATTTCAGCTGAGAGTCTTTTGGTATACCTCTCTATAAACTTTGGGCATCTGAAGACTAAAATATTTGCCAATTTTTCTTCTCAAAATGGGTTAAGATCAGATTTTGATTGGATGGTGAACATCTGTGATCAGCTCTTTTAAAGTCTTGCCAGAAACTCTTACTTAGACTAAAGTTGAAGTCTTTCTAAGACCTGAAAACGCATCAGTCTAAACTTTCATTGTACCTCTGGCTCCTTGCTTCGTCTTTTACAGGTTCTTACAGATTTCATTACAGCTTTACCCTGTAATTTGCTCCTGACAGCCTTCACTGTCCAACTAAAGAAAATCATCCCCAATGATGCTCCCACCTCTGTGTCACTGTGAGGATGGTGTTTATCGCATTGATTTTTCACAGAGTAGATGACGTGTTCAGAATGTCTGGCCTCGCTCACAATGTGATTTGTAAAGATCGTACAGGACTTTTAACATTTCATACTGTGCCATCTATGCATTACCCATGTCACACTGCAAAATGTCAGATTAAACAACGCAAATGAGAGTATTGAAAGTGTTCATGGTCAAGTCAAGTAGGAAGAAAATGGGGAATTAGTGCTAGCAGCAACCACAAAACATGGAATCCCCAGAAAATACCTGACATGGCTTGATAATTTGTCACTGGTTGTCCTTCATTGTTTTCTGTCTCCTACATACCTTGGAGGGAACTCCTCTGGCTTTCTTTCAACAATGCAACAAACTTGCCAGTCTTCCACACAAGCCACATTCTACGCTTGAGGTATTTTGAAGTATGAAATATCCTTGGAGGAGGAACTTTGTTCTTTCTCCTGCTACCTTGAATGAAATAACTAACTTCTCTATTGTTGCAGATTGTGTGTTAGTCTTTAGAGTTACTGCCAAATTACAGCTGTGTATGTTGATGAAAATCGTAGCTGCCTGGCGATAAAATGCATGTATACTAAATATAATTTTGAACGAGTTTTTTTTTTTTTTTTCTTTTTGGCTTCCTGTTTTTTCTGGAGCTAACTTTTAGGAATACACTAGTCAACCAGCCAGTTTCTCTTGGACGTACAGGGATCCATACTAACATGGAGACGTTTTGGCTTTGGTTGTCCCAGAAATACAGAATAGCTCATGATGCCTTTGTCCTGTTGCTTGTGGGAAAACCACTGGGATTTAATTGTTGTGGTTCTAGCTGCCATTAAGGATATGAGCCAATACCAACATATATTCATCTTCATTTTGTGGATTTAAACTCCTAAGGATCTTGTTCAGAAACAGAGACTGTAAAGACGTCGGTGTGCTCCTCTTGTTTAATATTTAGTGCTTTTTTTGTACATGTGCAAGCCGTACTGGTTATGAGCCTAAATTTTATTTTTATTAAATTTTTCTAACTTTGAACTTGTTAATTTGTTCATTTCTAATTCAAGAAATAAAACTCTATTATTTCTGCACTGTTCTCCAAAGTGTCATTTCTGTGTGTTAAAGAGACGTTACTATGTACTATTATATTTTCCCCAACCATGATTGGATACAATGCATAAATTGCAGAAACCCCAAACCATCACACTTTCACCTCTGTCCTTCATAGTTTGCACGAATTTTTTTTTACTAGTATTTTTTTTTTAGGTTTATGCCAAACTTCTCTGTTCTGGTGTCCAAATAATCCAGTTCAAATTTCCAGGAACATTATTCCAGAAGTCCTTGTCTTTGTCCCTTTAGTGTTCAAGAAGGAACTGCAAGACTCTGCAGTATGCCCTGTAATGAGATTTTGGGTTTTTGACGACGTCTTCTGCTTTTATAGACTGGACTTGCTTGGACAGATAGACCTAAACTTGTTGAAAGTTGTTTTGAATTTTCTTTCTAAGTTCTTTAGAGGGTCATGAGCTGCAATAACCTTCTTTTTCAACAGTCAAGATCATCAAACTGATTGTTGAATTGAGATCCGGTAATCAGTTTGATTGTCTGTCTAACTGTCTGATTTACAGACAACAGTACTTACACTGTATATACAAGACAAAGTAATGATTTTCTAATCATATTTTTTCTATTTTACAGTCATTGTTTTTTTTTATTTATCTGAACTTATTTATTTACTTTTTTATTTTACTACTTTTGATTTTTTATTTTCAATGTGCTTTTTTAATAAATTTGGCATTTTCATAGTACAGCTTAAACTACTGTCAAATAAATAACTGCATGTTTACTTGGCCTTGCTTATATTATGATAATAAACTGCAATATGTATAATGCCTATCATTTCGCAACATTATCTAGATAATAAGGTTGAATTAATGGTAGTAATGTTTTAATTATGCCTTGACCTATTGCCATTTCCTGACTTAAGAAGATCAACACAAATCTGACTTTGAATGTTCTCTTATTATTCCGAAATTTAAATATTGCAAGTAACTTTCAAGTTATATCCAGGCTCTGCATACATTTTTTGATCTTACATAAATTATTAGAAGGACCAGCAATTCTAACAAACTAAGATCAATAAAGTAAAATAAACAACAACAAAAATAGAATAAATAAAATATATTTCTGTGATTTTCCCCCCCGTTCTAAAAAGAGTGACATTGAAAAGCTGGGATCCTTCAGTATGAGATTTTGCTACTGCAGTTAAATAAAATACACACATTAGGGCCTTTTTTCAAGGTGTTGCGATAAATGTGAAAGATGCATGTCTTTGTGGATGCCTTTCTAAAAAAGTACAGGTCAGAACTTGCAGGAGATGTTATTTAAATAAATAAACTCACGTTTAATCCGCATGTCCTCTGTTATTTCCTGTCTTCCAGGTACTTTTAGTTTTTGCCAAAGAGGACAGTCAAAGCAATGGCTTCTGCTGGGCGTGTGAGAAGGCCAACTACAGGTGCAGCGTGGTGCGGACGCCTGAATCCGCTCTCGAATGCTTCTCAGAGAAGCATCACGACCTCGTCATCATTGACCACAGACATTCCAGACACTTTGACGCTGAAGCACTGTGCCGGTAAGGCAAGCTCTCTTATCTCTGCTGTAATTAAGCATCCTTTAAACCTGACACCTTTGAACTGCACGCCTCTGGTTTAATCAAATAAAAGCCGATATTGTCGGGAACATTTGTGTTTTTAAAAAGGACATCGGAAAGATTTACTCAAGTTTACATTCAACCGAGTTGTTGTGATTATTGGTTTAATTTTTGTAACTATGATGGTGTCATTCAGCTCATATAAGGAAAATATTGAAAACAAACTTGAATTCTGGGAATTATTTCCTCTGGTTGTTCTTTTTTTTTTTATGAGCTTTAGTCGTATCCTAAATAGAAATGCACCAATCCAATATTAATATATGTATCGATCCTGATAATGAAAATAATTCTAGATCGGGTATCTGTAACAATGTGCCTGATCCATAAGGGCATATGTTTTCAGTCTAAATCTATGCTTTGTGCTCTCAGCGATGTTGTGCTTTATTTATTTAAAATTATTTTAGAATTCCTAGTTGCACTTTCTGAATCATATCAGTAAAAAGGTTTGTTGCAGTTTATTTTAAACATATTTGAAAAAGGTTGTCAACCTGTTGCTTTTGTCGATTTTAGGTTCTTTATTATTTATTTTACATTGGCTGGCTTACTGTTAATTGCACTAGTTGGACAAATTAAAGTTGCCTTGTTTTTACATGTTTGACCACGCTTGTGAATCAATTGGTGTGTTTAAGTGTGCTGTACTGGTGCACACAATACATTTGTGATTGAGTACATTTATGTAAAAAAAAAGGAAACTTTTTAAGTCAGTCCAGCACTATTTTTCAGTACTGGCCAATACTAAAGATACTAAACCTCTGTATCGGTATCAGAAGTGGAAAAAAGGTGTATCGGTGCATCCCTACTTCTAACTCAACTGATTCTGGGCCCGTGATCCAACACATGCCAGGTGACCTCGAAGGGACCAGCTGTAGCACAACTTTTACGAGTTTCAGTCCACATGGCCGTGCTTCTCATTATCTGTGGTGAACGGCCGGCTGATTTTTCTTCGCTCTTTACCTTGTGGATTTATGTCGCCAAGTAACGAGCGGTGCCTGGCCCGTACCACCGTCTATCTTTAGCCTCGGCGCAAACCAAAAGTGCATTTACAAACATTCATTTGCCATGCCCGGACGGTATGTTAACCCTATTCATCTTTGGCTGGTCCATATGTTCAGTGTACACGCTCAGGCTCTAGTTGGGGGCACTAAAGGGCCTTTATGACCACTGGCTGGGGGAAACCGCAGGCGGACGAGCGGCCCTGTACACTGCATTCTTTCAGAGGCCTCGGCACCGCTCGCAGAGCTCCACCTCTGGGCTCTGCCTGCCTGTGAGAATCGGAGCGTGAAAAACTGAAAATACATTGATTTGATGCCACAGGCTTTTCCAACCGCCTCGCTCGCTTGCTAAAAAGGCTCCCTCTGTTTACATTCAGGTCAATTAGAGCGGTCAACTCCTCAGAAAACACTGTGATAGTCGCCGTCGTGAAAAGGTACATGTTTGCTTTCTTCTTTTTCTTCTTCTTTTTTTTATTGTCCCTTTTGGTAGCTCGTGATTAGGGGGGAAATGTTGGGAAGAAAAAAAAAAAAGGATGAAAAAGTAGTGCGTATGCCTGCAGCCTGTCATCTGTAGCAGCCCTCAGATGTTCTCTAAACAAGCATTTATCATGTGCTGCTTTGCTTCTAACATGTGTTTTTCGTGTTTGTTTTTTTTTTTGTTTGTTTTTTTTCTAAGGCCAGACAGAGAGGAAGCCTCTGTGATGCCGCTGATCAATGCTGGCTTTAATAGGGTAAGCTTAAAGGGCACAGTGTCTTTTATTATGCCTGAAAACGTGGTTTTCCACTGATAAGAATCAGATTTGCAGCTGATGATTTATTTTTTTCTATGGCAGATGAAAGTTATTGATGATACTCCCTCCCCCCCCTTTTTGTTTTGAGAATGTACCCACTTGCCGATAGGTGGATTAGCATTGCATATTGTAGGTTTTATTTATCCACTTTTGACTGGCCTGTGTTGCTCTGACCCTTAGAGGTATGTGGAAAATGTCAATTTGATGGCCTGCTACAACGAGCTGCTACAGCTGGAGCATGGAGAGGTGCGGGCACAGTTCAAACTGAGGTGAGTCATGCTTCCAATTACGCTACATTGTAGTTAAGCTCTATATCAGTGGTGAAGTTTGCTTATCATGTTTAAGCTTTCTACACCTCAATGCACACACACGCACACACCCCTCCTAACCCCACTTCCTTGGACACAGACAGACAAAAGAAAATAGTCTGCAGTTGCAAAGATACTTTTTTTATACTCTAACACTCATAATACTGCTGAATGAATCCCTTAGATTACAGTAAGTATAGCACAAATGCTGCAAGTGCCGTGCATTTAAGTTGACATATTTCTGATTGGTTCAATTGAAAAATACTCTCAACATGATGTGCTCAGACAAAAAAAAACACAGAAACAACCCATATCATACAATATATAATGAAAAAAAAAAAGCAAAAACAAAACCTATCTATTTATAACAATGCAGCTTGTGAAATGTTTCACTAAAATAAACCTAATGGAGAATGTTTTTCAGCTTAAAAGCTTTTTTTAAATGCATTTTTAACGTTTCTACAGTGGAACACAAAATTATTCACACTCGTAACAGATTTAGTTCTGGAGTAACCTTTCCATTTTTACCAACATGTTTCCTCTGACTGGCAGTAACATTATCTGTTTGAAGTGTCCTGACTTGAATCTGATAAAGAAGCTAAAGAAACTGAAGATTACGTTGGTGGAGACAAGGCCTCCAACCTCAAACCTTTGGCAAAGAGAAATGGTTAAAGTATCAGTGGAAACATGTAAACAGGTGCTCAGCAGTTATAAGAAGGGTGACATGCAGCTGTATTGCCAATATAGAGTTTCTTATTAAATATTGTGAAGAACAGAAATAATATTTTGCATGTATTTATTTATTTTTTTTACAAAATTAATACTCATTAAATTGAAGGGAAAAAAATACATAAATGTGCCAGAGGTATGAATAATTCTAACTTCATGTCTTACAATATGATCCAAAATTAATGTCTTGATGTTGTTTTCTTTCCCTACCAGGGCTAGTAATGCCATTTTCACAGCTCTGGAACAAAGCCAAGACGCCATCGAGATCACTTCTGAAGATCAAGTAATTCAGGTGGGGATTTATTGCATTTGTTTTCCCCTCCAACCATGTGTATGTGTTTCATTCTCTCCCTTTGTTCTGCTCAGACCCTTTTTTTTTTAGCTCATGTTCATGTCTTGGGATCTCATTCAGGAGTAATGGTAGATTCTCTCATTTAAATGCTCCCAAAACACTGCAGCTTGTGTGTTCAGGATGTTTTCTTCTTAATCCAATGAGCTGAAAATGTCTTTTTTTTTTTTTTGCTTCTTTTCTTCAGTTAATTAAGAAACAGTAGTTAACTGTGCCTGAACTCATCACTTTTCTTTCCCTGCCTTTACAGTATGTGAATCCTGCCTACGAGTCCATTATGGGCTACCAACAAGGCGAACTATTAGGGAAGGAAATAGTAGAAGTGCCTAAAAGCGAGAAGAATAAGCCTGATCTCCTTGAAACGATTAACTCCTGTATACGAAAAGGAAAGGTAACGTGTGCTCTTTACACTTCCACATCTTTTATCAGCCCCCTGTACGTCCGTAGCTGTCTCTGGTGCACGTTGCTTCGCAATCGCATCACTTGTGTAAGCACCCCAGATATCCGCATCCCTGCGTGCACGTGCTCCGTTGGCCTGCGCCGCTGGTCATCCAGCAGCTCCGTTTCATGTGCAGTAATCTCACCACACAGAGCGCAAAGGTCAATCCCGGACAGCCTAACAGCAGGAAGGGTCTTTTTAATCTGCGGGTGGGAGGGGGTGGACATGAAACGAGCGCGCTGGACTCCAGTTGCGCTCGCTCTCTCCATTAAAGCGAGTTGCCGTTCTCTGACCCGCTCCGTCTTCACCACCTGTTGCACACAAACGGGACACTTTCAACTTTTCACTTTTCATTTTTTTCAATCGTACGTTGCCAAGCCGACGAGTCCATCGGCCTGTTGTGTTATGTTCCAGGAGTGGCAGGGGATTTATTATGCCAAAAAGAAGAATGGAGACAACATTCAGCAAAATGTGAAAATCACACCTGTGATTGGACAGGGAGGGTGAGTGAGCTGGAGAATAAATCGCCTCCGTTCATCACACCGTTTTGTTTTAGCGGATGTAACGTTGTGCCTTTGTCCTCCACAGAAAAATCAGACACTATGTGTCTATCAACAGGCCTTTAAATGATAATAATAAGGTGAGATTGGTGGTTTTGCTAAGTAGTAAACAATGAGAAGGGTTTATTTTGTTTGCATGTGTCAATGTGTCTTTCTCATTTGTCTGTGCAGAGTGATAAATCCGCTGATCGTGTGCAGGCAGAGTCACAAACAGGTGAGATTCTATAAATATCAGACTTTTAAGACTTCTCCTAAGCTCTTTGTGGTAGCTGTTCACCTTTTATTTACACAATGTAATAAATAAATAAATGTTACCAAAAAAAACAAAATAAACATAATAAATAAATACTTATCCCCTAAATATGTAATAAATAAATGTAAAATTATTCAGTAAGTTATTTATATGTTTTTGTATTTACAGAAACTCTGAATCTGAAATGTATAAGCTCACACCACAATTTCTTCGTGAAAATATTTCCATTTTTGTACAGCAGAATTAGATGATGACATATTTATTCTTTATTTTTAGCACCATTTTTTTTTTATTTTACATCAAATAACTTAGGACACACTTGCGCTGGGTTTAAAACCGTGTAAGAAATGACAGTGGTTATGTCAGGTTCAGCTTGCTGAGAAATAATATTGAAATAACTTCAATCTTGCTTTTAGTGGACCTTGGAAAAAGTATTTTTCCAAGGTCCACTAACAATAGACAACATGTTGTCTATTGTTCCCTGCTGCACTGTGGCATCAAATGCAAAAAGAAGCCGTAGCTGTGACTGATTTCAAAATTCTGCTGCTCGACGTCAGACAAGTAAACAGGGATGGTGTCTCTCGTCGGTTTGCGTCAGCAGCTCTGTTCTGTTTGTTTCTGGAGCTTTACATGTTGTCCTAGTGCATTAAATCTCACTCCGTTTCCTCTGCGGCACCTTTTCACCTTGTGATGTCTGATCAGAATTGGTGGATAAGAATTCAAGCCTCACCTGCTAAAATCTCTATATCCTGCTGGTCATATTAATTCCTATTGTTTTTATTTTGTCCCCAGTTGCCATATGTTTTGTATCGTTTAATTTAATTTGCACTTTTTTCAGTGCTTACGCTTTAATTATGCCTGTGTGCATAAACAAATCACAAAACTCACTTACTATTTGTTGTCATTTCTGTTCTTTATTTATTTATTTTTTATGAAAAGCCAGATGTCCATAAAAGGTTTGTCTGAATGCTCAAGAAAACAAAGAAAAGTTTCAATTTCTGTAAAAGCGTTGAGAGTAAGACTTCCTTTACAGCAGAACTGATTGTTCTGTCAAAACTGTCAGAAATACAACATATAAACAGTTTACTCATCTGAATCAGTAATTCTGTATAAAGTTTTCAAAATATATTTTTTATAATTTTTAATATACTTCATGGTAACTCCACATGCACCATTTACATTTATTTTATGAATGTTAGTGATTTTGTACTTCTAGCCTCCGTCATATGATTATCTCTTACCGTCTCATGACTACACACTTGTATTCTAAGAGTGTCACAGAGAAGACACTCCTCAATAAATATACTGACTGGTAATTTTTTTTTCTTACATTTTCTTTGCAAATTAAAAAACAAAACAAAACAATAAACAGGAAAAATACATGTTCTCTGCACTCTTTGATGAAACTTTTGTCTGAAAGGTTTGGTGTCCATATATTAAAAACATGTAGTTAACTCTTTTTAGTCATTTCTAAAGACACAAGATGGAATAAGTAAACTAGAAGGTTTTTGCTTTGCAAAAACCTTCTAGTTTACTTCAGGTTTGCTTAGTTTGGTTTATTTATTGTTTTAAGTTTTTCACCGCTGCCATTTGCCAAAAAGAAAAAAAAATACATATGTACTGTCCATATGTACACAGAAATCATCTTCACGCCAAGCTTATGAGAAGCAAAGCACGCACACACACAAAAAACGGTTACATCCTGCTCAGATATGCAAAGACATGGTGATGTGTAAACAAAGCATGTGAACTACATGTGCTGATGTAAATAACGCAAAGTGTTTTCCCTCCTCCAGATATACAATCCTGTAAGCACAAAGACCGGAGGAAAGGCTCTCTGGATGTCAAATCCATAACGTCTCGGGGGAGCGATGGTGAGAGTGAAGGGACATGGATGATGGAAACACTTGCTTCTTGTAGCTTACGAAACCTGCCCAGCTGTTTGTGTTTATGTTGCGTGTTGTTTGGATACACACAACACATTAATTAGGACATGACTGGAAAATATGCTCCTTATTTTGTCGTTGAAGGTGTTCTCTCTTCCATCCTAACAGGTAGCTCACAGAGAAGACACTCCTCAATGGCCCGAATTCACTCCATGACGATAGAGGCTCCCATCACCAAGGTGGGTTCATCCCAGTCCCCTCCATCCCTTCTAGCCTCCGTCATATGATTATCTCTTACCGTCTCATGACTACACACTTGTATTCTAAAAGTGCTAAAAAGGCCATGAGTTCTTCTTGTACCACCACCGAAATGGAGTGTAGAAGTCACACATACATGCAGACACACTGGCTGTTTCAAGTGGAGATGGGTTAATAAAATGCCACATTTCATGCACAAGAACATGTTGGATCGGAATGACCCGCCATTTTAAGCGGTTTGTGTAGCTTGGATGGTCCGACGCAGCGCAGGTCCCCAGGGAGGGGGGTCATATGACACACTGCGGTTCTTCTGCTGTATCATTTGACTGTGCAGTCGATCCCTGTGGGCGTCGTCCTCTGGAGATTAGAGCAGTGATACGACCGCTGGCTGTGTGCGCGTGTGTGTGTGTTGGGGGTGGGGGGGATGTGCACAAGCAAATAATTCAAATTTGTGTTTTTGTATATGCTTTGATGACCTTGCCGTTGGTGCCCACTGTTAGAGCTGACGTTACTTTTCAGTAAATGCATGTTGGTTATAGAAGGATGCACATCTTTACATGTTTTTTTGTTTTGTTTTGTTTTTTAGCTTAGTTAGCAATTTATCTATTCAAGAGCTGGAAATAACCTTTTAACTTTTTATTTAAAAATAGGGTTTTTTTTGTGCTTCCTTGGAAATTTTAAAGGTTTTTTTTCTTTATTTTTATATCCAATACAATTGGCACCTGTACCTCAGATTACAAAAGGGATAGAAATCTGAAATTTGAATAAATCCCAAATGAGCAACATTTGGAAGAATATTTTGCAGGTCTGTGGTTGTTCTGAAAAGAAAAGCCTTATTCAATCAGCTTTAAAAAGAGGTTGATCAGTATAATATGCAAGGAGATATGAGTAATAACATTTCAAAAAACACTGCAGACTTTTGGTACCCTGGCATGGCCTCAGGGGATTTTTATTTCTTTATTCTCAGCCAAATTGCATGTGCTTATTTTATACAAAATGAGGTTTTGTTGTTTTGTTTTTCCCCCCGGATATCTGTAGCTTCTATTTCTTTTAGTTTAGTTCAGGCCACATATTTAGAAGCATCAGCATTTTTCTGCTAATTAAAACTGAGACGTCAGTTTTAGTTTGCAGTCAGAATTAGCGGGTCCCCTGTCTGTGCAGGAGACATGACGCTTTTTCTGAAAGTTATATCGATCATCTATATGTCAATAACTGCCTGTTCCTTCCTGCCTCACAGGTTAGCAGTATCAGCTCTGAGGAGTCACAGGGTTGTCCCGACATGTTTACTCAGCAACATACAAAATAAAAACAACAAAAAAACATGTGGGATAAAAGATAGGAAAGCTACCAATGAAACACTGGAATCTTTTTGCTGCGGGGGTCGTTGTGGTTTTTCCATGGGTGCTCAGCTGTATTTTATGACCTTTTTCTCCTTGCGTGAAACAGCAGGAACGGGCCGTTTGTAGCCAGAGTCCAAAGGCTTTAAATGACCCACATGCTGTATAGTGGTGCTGGCTGGAGTGTGTTTTTTGGCTTTGTTTTTGCCAATTTTTTTTTCCTGCAGTCCAGCCAGAAAATGAAAACATTCTGATGTTTTCAGTCTGCTTTAGTATTTCTTGCACTGTTCCAACTAATATGGCTGTTTTTCTCTCCTCAATCAGGTTATAAACATCATAAACCAAGCACAGGAAAGCAGCCCCATGCCTGTGGCAGAGGCCTTAGACCGGGTGCTGGAAATCCTGAGGACCACAGAACTGTACTCCCCACAGCTGGGCACCAAGGATGAAGATCCACACACCAACGACCTCGTCGGGGGGCTGATGACGGTGAGTGGCAAACACTGGTGTAGATTCTCAGTCATCGTCACACTTGGTAAGCGGCAGTGCCGTTTTTTTGGGGCACGAGCTGAAAAGGTTCTTGTACACAACCTGACACCTACTGAAACATCTGTGATCTAGTAATAATAATACAATTAGGAGTGTGAGTGTGTGATTATAATTTTTTTTATTATTATTTCCAAAGAGGAGGAGGCAAAGAAAGATTACCAGACACTAGTGGTGAAGAACAAGAAGTAGTGCCAAGTTGGCAGTCTTGGCAACAAACCCAGAGGAAGTGTTAGATTGTCCTTTGTGCTCCTGTAAGCTGGAGAGGAAAGCCCACCCTGCCCTTTCTCTCTCCCTCTGTCTCTGCACACATACACCCAGCAACACTCGTTTTCCTCTCCTCGACCACAGGCCCAGAAACATCCTGTTCTTCGGACCAGATGAACGCGCTTTACTTTTACATGAACTCCTCTGTGACAAAGCAATGGAACCGAGGTGCTGGTCCATCCCAAAGATTTGTTCGGTAGAAGCGACAAAAGCCGGATTTACGCTGGGCGGTTTGTCCGACCTCACGTGGTAGAATCGAATCAAGTCAATCAAGTGAAGATCGAGAAAAAAAAGGCAGCCGTCTCTCTCTCGCTCTCTCTCTTTTTTTTCTGTCTATTTTTTTTTTTTGGGAGAAAAAGTCCTAAAATAGTACTGAGGCAGCAGCACCACGAGACAATGCATGGGTCAAAGATGAGCCAGTCTCCTCTTCCTTTTACACTTGTGAAGTAAACATTTCCCATTGTGACACACACCCATGCACTCACTAACACCCAGTGTGTACTGTAACCTGTGCTGTGCGGAACAAGTCTGAAATGTTACAGCACACCGGTCAACTTTATCAGTACCCAAATAAGTTTTGTTTTTTTTAGTTCATATTTTCTTTAACGTTTTTTGTACATATTTTATTGAATGGGAACTGATCAGATGAGACTTTCCCCCCACTTTTTAAGTGCTTATGTCTGCAGGATAATCAGACATAATTTCTGATTAATTTCACATAGAAATCTTGATTTATTTTGTGGTTGTACTTTGGATTTTTCAATTAAGAATCCAGTTTGGAAGACCTTTTCTTTAAAAGTTCAAACATCTGGGAATTGTAACGTTAAAGTACATTTTAAAAATTTCAGACCCAACAAGCACTAGAAAGGTCATGATTGTTTCTTGATGTCCAAATTCTTAACAAGCCGTCTGTTACACACAGCTGGTATGAGTCACAGTCCTTAGAGTCTGATCATTACGCTTCCCTCTGCTTGGTTGATTATTTGGGTGAGGCCCCATTTTCCCTCTGATAAGCCCCATTTGCTGTAACAACATACAGGAATCCCCAAAGGAAGAGAAATGACCAACTTAAATAATTTGCTGTAGATTGGTTAATATACAGTCATAAATAATCACGGTGTCATTCCTGACTCCACTGTGAGAGTTCATAAAACTGATGATTGTATCGTTGGGCTGCATGAAGAGCTTTGTATTATATCTGGTACGATTACACTTAATGTCTCAGCCGGGGCTACGCTGGCTTCTGGAGTGATCCTCCTTCCATAGTTTGTGCTGATGATCTTCCCTCTGAGCTGATCTTCCCTCTGAGCTGAACCCCTAATCTAATGGTTACAAAAAGGCAAACTCAAGCTTCCCTTCTTGTTTCTCCTCTGAACAGGATGGTTTACGCAGACTGTCAGGAAACGAATACATCCTCGCCACAAAGCGTGAGTTTACATAAACGGTTGACCGCAACCAAAACTTTACCGGTTTGCCTTTCCCTCTGCTCTGTTTGCTAAGATTTTTGTTGTTGTTTTGTTTTTGCTTTTCTCCTATTTTTATTTTTATTGTGCTCGCAGAGCCCCACCATCTGCCAAGTCACCTGGCGACCCCTCTGTCATTAAACGACATCCCCCCTCGGATCGCCCAGACCATGGAAACTGAGGACTCATGGGACTTTGACATCTTTAGCTTGGAAGCTGCGACCATGAAACGGTGAGACCTCCCAATCTTAAAGAATGACCACAGGTGTTTTCCTGCTGTGGAAAGAGTCTTCTCACTGACGGTTTGTGTTAACCCGCCGCCCTAAATCCTCCTGCAGGCCTTTGACCTTCTTGGGCCTCAAGATTTTCTCCCGCTTCGGAGTGTGCGAGTTTTTAAACTGCCCTGAAGCTACGTTGCGCTCCTGGCTGCAAGTGATTGAAGCCAACTACCACTCCAGCAACTCCTACCACAACTCCACCCATGCGGCTGATGTCCTGCATGCTACGGCATATTTTCTCTCCAAGGAGAGGGTGAAGGTAAAATGGGAAATATAACATTTTGAATGCACATAGTTATGAAGAAATCTTTTTTTTATTCTTAAATAATAATACAAAATCATGTGAGTTAAAAAGTCTATGCTTTTCTTGAAATGTAGTGAAATGTTGTGTGGAAGGTTTGAATCAGCTATTATTTCTTGAAGTTATTATTTAAAGAGTCTGGCTTTCTGTTAATCGCTTAAAGTCGTCTTGAGACATTCAGGCTTTCTGAAAGTCTTGTCAAGTTTTTCTTGGACTTTGGCTGCTTACTCAACATTTCAAATGGGATATTTATGCACTTTTTTGCAAGTCATCTGTTTCCATTTCTGTAGTTGCATCTATGAAAAATACCAAAGATAACAGTTTTCCATAAAAGTTGTTTTTTTCTCTGCACCAACACAGGGATTCTCAGAGAATCGGGGAGTTAAAAACATGTCATAAGAGTTAACGCAATTTATTTCTCCTACATTGTAAGTTGTCATTTAGGCCTGATGCTTCATTTTGTTTGCCAGGTCCTTATTCTTTATAGTCTGCATAATATTCTGTTATACTCACATCTGGCTACTTGGAAACTAAATGCATTAGTTTGTTGCTTAAAACTATTTTTATTTAGTAAACTGTGAAAGTATTCATATCCCGTAAACGTTTTTTATGTTTTACTATGCTACGACTACAACTTTCAGTGTTATATAGTGATGTTTTTTGTAACGCGTCGACACAAAGTAGTGCATACTTGTATGTAATCTCTTTGCAGTTTAAATTCAGCTGTACAGTAGAGATCTGAGGTTTGTTAGAGAACATTAATGTTCAAACTGCATCATTAAGTGCGAAGAGCAGAGTTGGAGCATCTCACAGGACTCTGCTCTATCCATCATCTAAAAATGAAGCGTATGGCACATCTTCAAGCCTACAAGGAAGGAAAACTGTGATAATGACTGCTCCACAAAGTAGCAAGAAAAAAGCGACTGTTAATAGAAGGTCAGAAAATTCCCTTTCAGAGTTTGTAGAACGCTGCAAACATGTAGCAGAAGGCATTCTTGTCAGATGAGATCTGAATTAAAACCGTTTTGCCAACATGCAAAATTTAACGGGTGGTGAAAAACTGATTCCTCGTATCACTCTGAGCGCAGCAATCCCCATGACGCATGGCAGTGGCAGCATCATGGTGTGGGGATGCTTATTTTCAACCGAAATATAGAATCTGTTCCTGCTGAAGGGAAACTGTCCTGGGCAGAAATATGGATCTCTGCATGTGGATGGTGATTAAAAGCAACCCCCATATCATGTAAAAATCCCAGTGAAATACATTGACATTGTGGTTATAATGTGAATTTGGGTGGCATTCGGCTTTTGCAAGCCACTGTATGTACTTTACATCTTGTGTCAGTGATAACCTAGTTTATAGCTAAATGCTACATATTATTGGGGCTGCCAGAACAAGGTAATGTGGATATAACGGCCCATCAGTTTCTTCTCAATCCTAGAGAGTCACAGTTTTGCCCAAGTGTGTCAGTGGTTCAGTAACGTGTTGACAGTTGGGACTCGTTAAGCCGATTACCCAAAGCATCTATTTCTGATCTCGGCCCAGTGATCTCTTAGGGCTTTAGCCAGTGAACTGTGAAGTTACATCACACGAGGTTAATGAGTCCCAGGAATTCCATAGGTCAACGTTTGTGTTGAAGGTCACTTCTGCTTTACAGACCACTTGCACTTTAAGAACTTAAATGCTGCTATTATTTTCAAATGTGTGCCCAAATGGACAATTGTGCTCTAGTTAAATGTTCTTTGATAAAGAAAAAGAAAAGCTACTGCCTTATTTAGCGGAACCGCTGACCTGCACATAGCCACTGCATGCAGCGTAACTGTTGAGTAAAGTGACTCTGTCCTCGGTTTTGGCTTAAATCATCACCTTAAGTTTCATAGATAGAAAGGTGTTTTACTCTCAGTCTTTAATATCCATTTTTCAAAACTTGTTTTTCCTGACAGCAAAGTTTGGATCCCATTGATGAAGTGGCTGCTCTGATTGCCGCCACTGTGCACGATGTTGACCACCCGGGCCGCACCAACAGCTTCCTGTGCAACGCAGGAAGTGAGCTGGCCATTCTGTACAACGACACAGCGGTGCTAGAGAGCCACCATGCTGCCCTGGCCTTCCAGCTCACCACCAGAGATGATAAGTGCAACATCTTCAAACACATAGAAAGGTAATCAGAGAAGATTATCTAAAAAATGCATTTTTTTTAAGTTCTACAATTAAAAATTTCTGCTCAGATACTAATAAATAAAAGCCACACAACACTTTTAAAGAAAAAAAATCTCCAGATTTAGTTTTTTTTCTCTTCATTCTAAATTTAAAAGGGTTAATCCACGTCCTGTCGAGGGAGTATTTGTATTTATCTCTTAAAGATATCACAAAAAAGAAAACGCTTCAGGCCTTTTCTTCAAAAAATCACAAGTTCAGGTGTAGTGTTATGCCATCGATGTATCAGAGGTTTAACAATATTAAAATAAGATAAAATACTTCAGGTTTTCTCATCTAGATATTAAATCTAGATCTGATGATTTATTTATTGTCAAAGCTGTATGAAGGCATTAAAATTAATCCGTCATTAATTATTCTAAAACTGAAAAGTTTAGATAAATTCAACCTTTAATTTAACCACAACTATTCAGTGGGGGGAAAAATATATATTGCGTTAAGAGAGTATTTTTTTTTTTTTTACAAAATCACAAGTTTTGAAAACTAGATAGATTGACAATTCTTTGCATTTCCAAAAATTCCTGTAAAAGACTCAGAGAACATGGAAGTTTTTTTTTTTTTTTTTTTAGAGAGATCTTATACAAGCAGGAAGTTTCTCTATGGTTGCATCACAAGAAAGTAGAACATCATAAAAGAGTTATTTGAATAAAGTTCAAGTTCTTATGGACTATTCACATTTTCTAATAAACTGAATGTTGAATTTTAGTCAACAGTCATCAAAATTAACAGCACACAATGATTTAAAAGCAGATCACTTTGTGTGAATATGGGATTTTTCTATATTGAACAGAATTACTGAAATAAGCTAACTTTTTGATGATATTCTATTTATTACTGACAGACATGACGATAGAAAAAAAATATTCTGCTTGGAAATCTTTTGTAATTTTTATCTTTTAGAAAGAATACTAAATTCTTTTTTTTTTTTTTTTAAAAGCCTATTACACAAACTTTTAAGTATAGTTTTAGAAAATATCATTTGAGTGGGTGGCTGCAACCTTATAACATTCTTAAAGCAATGTTGCATAACTGTCTTAGCAAAAAAAAAACCCGTCTCATTTGGCAGCTTTTGTGCTGAGACTCTGTTTTGCTCTTTGTTTTACAAAAAGGTCCATATTCACATTGTATTTGGTGTTATTTACTATTGATTCATTTAAAAAGAGTGCATTCATCATTATTCATAAATCTTTGGGAGCGATTTCTGTTAGGAAGGGCAACAGGCAGTAAAGCAAGTCTGAATTTCTGCTGATGAAAGATCACAGTGTGTGTTTGTGTGCATGTTTGTGTATTAGCACTGGCGGGACAGTAATGTGATTCAAAACAGAATAGCTCACATGTGCTGGTCCCCTTGGAGGGGTAGAGGGGGGGTCGACGAACAAAGCAGCCATTCATCGCCACTGTCACTGTCGTCAGAAGGAGAAAACTTTACACGGGTTTCCATGCTACTCACCACGCTGTCCCTACCTCCTTCTGTTCCTCCTCCCATCTCTCCCTCTCCCCCTGACCCCCTTGTTATCGTCTCCTTCTCTTCAGGAACGAATATCGATCGTTACGACAGGCCATCATAGACATGGTCCTCGCAACGGAGATGACCAAGCACTTTGAACACGTCAACAAGTTTGTGAACAGCATCAACAAGCCGCTGGCTGCTCTGGAGGAGAACGGGGTGAGATTTAACGTGATATCACAATAAAACACTGTAATTTTATTATAATAACAAATAATTATTAAATAATTGCGTTTACAGAAGTAATATTACAAAATTTCCGTTTTGATTTCTTTCAAATAGAAAGAAATATAATGTCTGACTCTGTCTCTGGAGATTCATAAACCAGCAGCAGAAAGTCAACAAAGATTTTAGATTTTAAATGATGATAGGAACATATTAAGCGGACGAGCGACCTGTTGGTTCTTGTGTTAGAGAGCAGGAGAATTTAACAACCTGGTTCTATCTTTACCGTCTTTGTGCGGAATGCTCAACATGGATATTAAAATGTTTTCAGGCATGGGAGTAACTGACGCGTGGGACGTGTCCCCCGCACTTTTTTCAACCGTTAACAACTGTTTAAACGGTTGTAAAGATGTGGTAAGATGATTCTCCGAACCGTCTTTAAACGCACCACGAGCTTAATGCCTGTTACACCTGTGGATCTGATCACTGATCAGAACCTGCTGCAGAGCAGAGCTTCACGGTCTGCCATGTGCAGCAACTAGCCAGACCCAAAAAGGAAAAAACTGAACTTTGCACTTTTCTTCTAAACAAACCGAGTAAAGTGATTAGCTAACGCTGCTGCACGCAGATAACAATAGCAAAATGTTGACCAGTTAATCTAGTACATCTTACTAAGCTAGTTAGCAACACAAACTGTTGTTATAACCTATTTTACATCTATTGCTAGTTAGTTAATACCAGGAATAAACCTCTTTCATTTATGTACAGAAGTTGTGCTCACTGTTACTTCCCACATGTTTAAAAGAAATCTTTATTTTCACAATAGAATGAGACATGTCAGGGAGCAGACATTAGTGCAGAGGCCAGCAGCAGGGACAGAGAAGAAGGAGCTTCTGAGGTAAGGAGGGATTATAATGTGATGAGAAAACGAGATCTGTTACAGGAAGAGACCAGGCAGGTATCCAAACAGGGTTTTTACAGATATTTCAGAATTACACTCATTCGCTCTCCAAACTATTTTTGACTGAATTATAGGTAGCACAGCGAGAAGGCCATATCTAGTTTATTTTTAGACCTTTTAAAAATTGTCAGATATTATTTGTGTTCGAAAAGGCAGGTATAGGGCGTTCACTTTTTATTTATCTTGATTAATTTGCACATCTGTGCTGTCACATTTACTTAAAATAGTGCAGTCAGTTCCTGTGTTCAAATTAAATTATGAGGTTTCTTGCCGTGTTACCTGTCACTTTCATTCCATTTTTGTGTGCTAAGTAACAATTTGCGTATAGGACTTTCACTTCTTTTCGCCCCCTCACTTCTGAGATGATGGTTACTCCCCAGTTTTTAGGCCTTTTTTTTAAAGACGGGGTTAACACCAATAAACTACTTTTATTGCACTGCATTTTAGTCCAGTGTACTCAAATAAACAAGACAGGCTGACAAAGCAAAACAGTAAGTATGTACTATGGGCTTATCAGAGTATACATTTTCATCTGAAAGGATCTGGAGCACTGGAGTTCTGTTCATCCTAACATCCTGTGTTGGTTTTCTTTAGGGAAGCAGTGACGAGGAGACTGTCAAAAGCGTCTTGACGTCCCCAGAGAACCGCATCCTCGTCAAGCGGATGCTGATCAAATGTGCAGACATCTCTAATCCGTGCAGGCCCCTGGAGCTCTGCATAGAATGGGCTGGCCGCATCTCAGAGGAGTATTTTGCACAGGTAAATACGTTTACTAAGGACTATTAATACAATTTCTAGAATTAGATGCTGTTCTTGGTGCAAAATGTTCGTAACAGACTTTTTAGTGTTGTCGGACATGATGGTGACTTGTGCTCTTGTCTTTACCGCAGACGGATGAGGAGAAGAGACAAGGTCTACCAGTGGTCATGCCTGTGTTTGACAGAAACACGTGTAGCATCCCAAAGTCCCAAATTTCCTTTATAGACTACTTCATCACAGACATGTTTGATGCATGGGATGGTGAGACAACACGGCATCACATAAACAACAGAACCGCTGTACAAACATGTTTTTTTTGTTGTTTGTGTTTTACTTCCTTACAATTCCATGACGGTTTACAAATGTAATTTGGAAAGCCAGACAACGATGGATTGAAAGAAATGAAAGGCATGACTGTATAAAATCCCTCTGAGTCTAAGTTAGGGGATTCTTCAACTAAGGATGCACCGATGAGACTTTTCTGGCTGACACCGGTTTCCAATTTTTTATAAAGGTTGGACCTGCTGATTACTCCACCTCCACCCCACGTGGTTTTTAATGGAGATCGTAGTTTTGAAATAAATGGAAAATGACAGAATTACAAGGTTATCCACTTGCATTGTTAACAAATGTCCCTAGTCTTTATTTGATGTTTATGAAACTAAAGCATTTGTCAAAGCACCTGCTGTAGATTGAAGGATTTATAGACCAAATATGTTGTGACGAGGAAAGAAATCCAACTTTCTTTTCTACATTTGACCTTCCAAACACCGATCAGAGACGATTAACGATTAGTGCATCTAATTCTAAGATGTGCTTAGCTGCCACTATTTTCTAAAATTTTACTTGTCCCGTAGAGACGCATAAGAAAAGCTCTTAAACTTCCTAACAACCCTGTGGACTGATTCCACTGTAGTAATTTTTTTGTGTAAATGCAGCATTATATGCTACACAGCTGATCTGTCTGCCAGGCTTCAATCAAACGTGTCTTGGATTGAAAAACATTTTCTCAGTTTCACTAAATTCTAAAAATGCAAACAGAAACAATTCTTTTCCCCAAAAAGCTTTGCTGCCACACGCATGATTCATTACATGTAAACGCCGTGCAGTTAACAGTCTTTCTAATAATAGTTTGATTTTTAAAATTGGATTAAAACATCACACTGAGATTTGTGTAAAAATAAGGATTTTGCTGCATGTCTCAGGAGACAGAAGGTAAGGGTGATGTTTGTGTTTTTTCACTATACTCCTCACGCCGCCTCCTATCTCTCCTCTACAGCTTTTGCGGACCTCCCTAATCTTATGCAGCACTTGGACAACAACTTCAAGTACTGGAAAGGCCTTGACGATCGAAAGTTGCACACCCTGCGACCGCCTCCGGAGTAGCTGCTTGTTGCTACTCAGCCCCGGAAACCCGGGTGCAGAACCTTCTTCTCTCCTGCTGGGGCGTCTCTCCCCCCCCTGTCAGCCCAGCCCAGCTGCACAGGGACTCCTCGCCTTCACTCTCCTGCTTCTGTAGCACGCCGAGCGCCCCACATGTCCGTCCACAGCAGAAAAACGCACAGAGGGACTTCCCGACACTGCCGAAGTGCTGCTGGCTTTTCACAGGCCTGTCGGATGGGAACTGTAACCGTCGGATACGGACATCCAGCATCCTCATGAACTTCTCGTGCCTCATAGGCATTCGCAGTGTCGCTGTTGGCACGACTGAAAGGAGGACGGCGGGGGGGCTTTGGGGGGTGGGTCCTCACCGGTCTCTGTGGCAAAGCATCCATCCTCTGACTACCGCGTAGGCACTCCTGTCTGCCTGTGAAGTTGCTGTTAGCATCTAAAAAACTGTGTCTAGTCCATTTAAGGCCATGTAATCACTTTTTCAACCTCTAGCTCCTGCGCTCGCAGCAAGGCGGAGTCGCTCCTAGAAACCATTGGAGGCCACGTCATAAAAGTACACTCCACTGCTTTTTTTTTTTTTTGCTTTTTTTGTCTGTTTCGTTCGTTCGTTTGTTTGTTTTTGTTTTTCAGGCAATATTTCCACGTGTCCTTCAGAAACACAAAGTTGACACACGGCTGTCATAACAGAAATGAGAGCGGATGCTTCCTTCATGGGTCAGGGGTGGACCTTTGTCCCAGGCCACTGCTGAGAGACGGCAAAAAAGAAGAAAAAAAAACTCAATTACAGGTTATTTAGTGTGCTAATATTTTCTTAAATTTCCATGTTTTCTATAATAAAATTCACAAACAAATTAGTAAATGAGTAAGAGCAGAATGAATTTAGAATAAAAAAAAAAAAAGCCAAAGCTATTAAAGACGAGTACTACTACTATGCTCAAAAATTTACAATTATTATTCATGCGACCTTATTATTAAGCATTTTTTGTTTTCTTATCAAGAGTACAGTACCAGTTTGAATAAACGAATGAACCCTTTTGTATTGCACTGTATACAACATTAGAAGTGTCTACGTCTCAGTGATTTGTCCAGGAATGGGATGTTGCGTTGGAGAATAAGCTGTTTTTCTGTTGATCATCAGGAGATCGTCTGCTTGTGTGAACGCGTGTGGGAGTTTGGTTTTCCTTTTTTTTTTTTTTGTTTGTTTTTATTTGTTTTGTTTTTTTTCTTCTTCTTCTTTTTGGTCGTTGGTGTGTGAGTGCGCGGGTGTGTTCATTGTTGCAGCAATCCCATACTCCTGGTTTGATGCTGTAAAACCGCTTGACATTTGACAACAGCAGCAGAAATATGTGAAAATCGTTTTGGACTTGAACTATCTTTTTTTTTTTTTTTTTGGTCCTCCCAGAAATTTTTTGTATCTGTTTTGTCCTACTGAAGAAGAAGAAGAAAAAAAAGACTGCCTTATTTTGTACAATATTTATACAGTACATCCCACTGTGCAACTGCAATGGACATCTGGAGTTTTTCTTATAACACAGTCAGAAGGTTACATTCAAGTAAATCTCAATATTTTTATAGACAATGAATTTTACACTGGATTTGCAGCAGATGAGATCAACCATAATAGCTATCTGAACACCTGTGAAGGAGAAAGCCACACAGAGCGTGCGTATAGAGAGCTGAGTGGTAAAGCAGAATGTGGATCGCAGAGTTGTCTATCACTGTCTTTAAAGCAGTCTCCTGGAGGCCAGCTTGCATTGATTTCTTTTTTTTTTTTTTTTTTTTTTTGTCTTTTCTTTTGATCAAAACATCACTCTATTTGGCCAATCGTCCAATACCCTTATGCACAGACCCGGGTAACATCGTTTTGCTTTTTTGTTTTTTGTTGTTCAAAGTTGGATTCAGATTAGGATACTAATTTCTACATTAAAAGATCGATGCTTCTTGAGAAGGTTTCCTCTTTAAACAGTATATAAATGCCATAACAGCTAAGCAACTACTGGTTAATGAGATGCATTAACCACAATTAATTTTGTTTCTCTCTTATGACAGAATTGTACACTTAATCAGGGGATTTGTTTGTTCCTTCTGATTCACGTTTTGGTCTGAAGGCACGGGGGGGAAAATAGAACCTATTCAATGAAAAATAAAATGTCAACTATATCCTTGCAGTGTTTTTCCTGCAACAGTTTTGTCTCTGGCATCTGTTCTTTCTCACTGACACATACTGTGAACGTTTTCATAGCCTTTAAGAGTTTTAATCTTTTGTCATGTTACAAACTTGAGCTTTAATGTATTTCGTCGTGGCTTTATGTGACAGGCCAACACAAATTGGCACGTGATTACGAAGTGGAAGGAAAAGGATGCATGGTTTCCTAATTTTTTTTACACATAAAATTTTGAAAAAGCTTGCATGCATTTGGGTTTAGAAACCCAGAATGAATACTTTTTAACGACTACTTTATGCTGCAGTTGTAAGGTCTTTTTGGGGTGTGTCTACCGACTGCACATCTAGAGACTAAATTCTGTGTCCTTTCTTTTCTCCAAACTAGCTCAAACTGTAGTCACATTGGATGAAGAGCATCTGGACTTTGTCTGGCCCATTCTTGTAGCTGACTGTATGTTGGGGTCCAGCCCAAGTGTCAAGTCAGAGGTTTTCTTTAGTTATCGCTTTATATTTAGCTCCAGGGAATGATTATGCAGCCATCACCAAGTTTTGACCGTCTTCTAAATGTTTTGTTGTGGTTAATATCTGCTTCGCAAAGGAAAAGGAGTGTTACTTTAAGTTTAGCAAACTCCAACTCAAAATATTACATCTAAAGTGGTGTCTTGGCATTTTAAAGAATAAGAAAATTCCGGTGTTATTTTGTAGTGAACAAAAAACTTTTCACATATAATGTGACATCGATAAGAGTAAGGGTAACTTTGTTATCTTCCATATAATCGATCTATATGTGATAAAAGAATGCTGCATCTTCTGCAAAGATCTAGAAGACAACTTAAGAATTTTGGGAGAAAAAACCCCAACAAATTAGGTTAAGTAACATTGGTGTTCATACTTACTGCTGAAATCAATTTTCTGCAAAATTGCATGAACAGACCCAACAATGACATCCAGGCTGGAAAGAAAATGTTTCTTTTTAATAGGAAGAAATGTTTGGCGTGACCGAGCTCAGAGAGGACAGCCATCTGCCTCAACCAGTTGGAGGTGAGGAGACATGAGGAGAGACGGCACCAACAAAGACAGACGGGACAGTGTTTGTCTGTTGTTGGTCAACCACAACATTGGCTGTTGGCACAAGATGGGGGAAAAAAAACAACACTGTCCACTTCTAAATAATTTTTTGAGTCATATTACAACTAGAACCAACTTAATTGTTTTTGCAATAATTCAACGACAGTATTTTAATAAAGGTATGAAGGAGTCTCACCATGCTCAAAGATCCTTATCAGATCAAAGTGAGTAGAGTTCTTTGCAATCACCAGATACTTGCCTTTTTCATCTGAAAAGAGGAAAAATAAGCATTATGATTTCATTCTTGATTATTGTGAAATATGCTCAAAGTGAAAATGTTCCTTGCTACATTAAAGACTTCTTCCAAATACAAAAGGCTGAACGTCTATTATATGAAGTGAATAATGTAAATGTACATACAAACTTTTTCTTTAACAAAACTGTTTATGAATTTTAATATAAATGCACAGATCAGGCTTCTCCTGACCACAGCATTTTTTTCCTCTTTGACATCTAACCCTTCAATTCTTATTTTGATTAAAACTGTTTTCTCTCTCTCTTCCAATTAGATACATTAAAAGAGATTTAAAAGAGGTGGTACTTTTCAACAGCACAGATAAACAAAACGTTGTTTTCATTATAACATATTTTCTTTGCAATGACCTAAGCTGTATAAGTTTTACTGTGTCACATTTGGGCCCCGTACAGTTCTATGCGTCGACTCAACGAGTCAGCGCACAGCTGGATTGTTCCAGACTGACGTTACGTAACATAAAAACAGCCCTACTTCCGTCAGATCAGACTTTGCGACGAAGTCGTCAGAGGAAACAGTCGGCGACGTCGGACTGATGGCTGCGGTCGTTCAACACAATCTATATTAGAGACATTTTAAAAACATTTATATTTTCCGGGGTCGTGCTATGTCTTCGGGAATGACAGGACAAACGCCGTGAGTATTACCTTATTTTGGAGATAACTCGAAGAACGCGCTCACAAGCCGAGGCCCGTGTTAGCCACGTCCTGCTACGCTAACGCTAGCTGCTGTGTTAGCTACCTTGGCCTAGTAGTAAAAGTTAGCTCAGGGGGTGTTTGTGCAATTTATTTTGACTGAAATCTTCTGTTTAGAACCAATGTCTTGGGATTAATTCCACTTGCTACTATATAAATTTATTGTTGGTCTATTTGTGGTTTAAACAGTTTAAACTAGAATCGCAAATTGGGGTTAGCTAACTCAACATTAGCTTCAGCGTCTGTGGAATGCTAAATTGCTTGTTTTCTTGATATTTTGGAAGGTAAGGATATTATTTATTGCTGAGAGATACACATTTGGTCAAATATTATAAATTGTATTAATGTAAAATAGTAGTGCTAAACTACATTAGAGAGAGGAGAAAGGAATGGTGAAAACATCAACGTGAGCTTAACTCTGCATTGTATGAAATAGCTTCGTTTGACTGTTGCACTTTTTTGTGTCTGTATGTATTTTCAGCTGCCTAACAAGTCGCTGGGATCAACCAGCACAACCTAAAAAGAGTGTGGATGTGCAGCAACAGAAGAGTATTGGCCATGCCACACTCCCTGTCGCCTTCCCAGGGGTTGCCGGCTCCACTGGGTCAAACAGCCCAGCCTCTCAGCCACCAGAGGCAGAAGAAACACCAACAGGGGGAGTTGAGAAAGCAGCAGCCATGGCTGCTAAAATAAATGCCATGTTGATGGCAAAGGGAAAACTTTTAACTCCTCCACCATTACTTCCAAAGGTGCATAGTTTAAAAAAATAATAATAATCTGGAAGGAAGTGTTTTTGCAATGCTAATGCTATACTTTGTTTTATTAAGAAACCCCCAAGTATCCCTGTACCAACCCCTGTAGAAGAAATGGTGATCACAGAGGTCGACATAAATGACGTACCGCTAAACTGCAGAGAACTTCTTACTAAAGGGAAAACACAAGAGGAAGTAAGTGGAAAACTGGCTTTAAACACATAAACCAAACTTTTTTTTGGTAACATTTAATTTCTTATTCTGTTTTTCAGATCAGGTTATTTAGTGGAGCCGTTGTCTCAAGTAAAGGTCTTTACATGCCTGAAATTGAAAAAGGAGCGGGAGGGTATGTTGCATAGGAAATTTAATGTTTTATTTTCCATGACTAGTCCTTCAGATTTTTGACATTTTTAACGATTTCTTTAAAAAAAAAGACATAATTTGTGATGGGATAATAGTTTAGTTATGCAGAGTGGAAGTTTTGAGAGAGTGAAACAAGAAATAACACCTGGGACATTAATAATTTGATTTCTGCATCTGATAATATAGGAAATATATGCTGTATTTGAACTTTAACTTTACTGCATTATCATAGTTTGTGCAGTCCTTTTTTTTTTTTTTTTTCAAACAATTGAGATTTGTGTGCAATACATCTCCGAAACTTTTGTAATATCTTACTAGATGTCAAGTGGAAGTGTAGAAATGTTAAATTTTTTTATGTTTCAGTGAAATAAGTTTTTTTTGGTGCACATTAGACTTATGGGAAAGTGTTTAGTGCAAATGTTTCCCTAATATTTGTGATCTGATTTCTTCCAGACAAAGACCTTTGTATTTACATGTTCAGGGAAAAACACAAGAGCAAGTCAATAGTAAGTAACATTTTTATAATTTTTATTTTTTTTTTCAACGAGCAAATTTGATATTTTTTTTTTAAAGATTCATAATGCATCTGTCAGGTTTTTTTTTTGTTGTTTTTTTTTTTCATCTCATTTTTTTTCTTTTTGCTTTTGGATATCAGAAGCTGTGATGAGAATAAAGGAGATCATTTCTGAAGATGTGATAAGAGCCACAGCAGCATCCGGAGGACAGCAGGTTCCTGTGATCCCACCACTCACTCTTTACCCTCAGCCACCTCGGCCCGTCATTCCCACTCCTGTGCCACGTTTGCCCAACGCAAACTCTGTGCCGGGCCAGGGACATCGACCAGCAGCTCCTCATACAGGGGTAGGAAACCTCATATTTCTGTTGTGGTTCAAACAACAAGGCTTCCCTTTGGTTAACTACCCAGAGTTAACACACTCTCACTTGTGTTTTTTATGTTTTCACGTGGGGAAAATTATGCAACAGCTGTTATGTCGATGGAACATATACAAATCACAACAACAGGGATATTTCTATTAAGATAAAACATCTTTTAGACCAGTGAAAAAGACAAAAATATAAA
The DNA here is from genome assembly GCA_903067065.1 of Brachyrhaphis terrabensis. Taxonomy (NCBI): domain Eukaryota; kingdom Metazoa; phylum Chordata; class Actinopteri; order Cyprinodontiformes; family Poeciliidae; genus Brachyrhaphis; species Brachyrhaphis terrabensis. The sequence goes on from CAEGAG010148107.1 coordinate 61,632, forward strand.
ATGAGAAACAATCAAAAGCCATTATTGCACTTATGGCAATAAGTGCAAGATGTATTTCTAGCTCATTTTTATAGAATCAAGCAGACCTTTTAATGGAGGTAAAGAAAGTGAGGCAAATGGAGTTTGTTGCCTTCACTGAAACTCGCCTCCAAAATCAACTAGCAGAGAGAATATCCTTGGTTTGGAGTGAAAAACCTTTGATAGCTGCATTTGCTTACAAAACCTCTTTTTCCTCCAGGAAAAAAATATTTATCTAATGTAACTGGACATAATTATTGACACTGTTTATTCCATTTTGTTCCCCAGAGTTTTGTGCACACTAAAATCTTTGTGGGCGTGGACCAGGCGTTACCCTCGTTCAACGTGAAGGAAAAGGTCGAGGGTCCTTCCGGTTCGTACCTGAGTCACATCCAGACCGAGACGGGGGCTCGAGTCTTCCTCAGGGGTAAAGGGTCTGGTTACATCGAACAGGCATCCAAACGAGAGTCTTTTGAGCCTCTTTATGTCTACATCAGGTATGTTCACTTTTTTAGACCTTCCCATAAACCTTTTAGGTGTAGTCTGAAGGATTTCCCTCTTTAAATGAAACAAATTGTAATCAACATCATCTGGTTTCAGTTAAGGTAAGGAGCAGCTAATGCTCCTGCTTGGACAGAAGTGATAAAATATCTTTTGTTTTGCTCTCTGCGAGACCCTTATTGAGTCTGCTTCGTTCTAGTCCAACAAAGCTCTTTTGTGTGTCGCAGCCACCCGAATGCAGCTGGATTAGAGTCTGCTAAGAAACTCACAGAGAGTCTGCTTGAAACTGTAAGTTCATGATGTCACCATGTAGAAAATTGTCACCTGAGTTGGAGAATATATTCGGAGGTATAAGAAGGTGAAACTACTGAAGCGTATAGTTTCCACTGATACCCACCTCCAAAATCAATGTGGTAGTGTGAACCGCCTGATCTCGAGTCTTAGATCTTGTGTGCTCTGCACCTACCCACAGACTCATTACTGACAACAAATTAGCACTGCCTCTATGAAACTTGTCACTCATGAGTTATTTTTATTTTTCATCTTTATTCATTAGGTGAGAGCTGAACATGCCCAAATGATGTCAGTGTACTCAGCCACAGGCGCAACACAGCGTAAGTATTATTATTACTGCTGCTAGACAAATTCCAACAAGTTTATCCAATATCAGATACTGGTTGGCTGCATTGTTCTTGTGATTAGAGAATATTCCCTTGGCATCATTAGTGGTTGAGCAATAAGTTGAGTTGGTAAGCAATACTCCATTTACTTCAAAATTAACATTCTACAATTTCATTTCAGCATACGCAGCACATGGATTTCCAACTAATAGCAGTTACTCTAGCCAGGGGTCCTGGTATAACTACCCAGCAAATGGGTATGCTGGCGGCTATGCAGCGTATCCAGGAGCCGGTGGTTACTGGAGTAATGCAAATGGCCCCCCAAGTCAATCTAACCTGTCGACAACCCCATCTCCATCTTCTCAGGCAATGATTCAGTATCCAGTGTGTCCTAGGAAACCACATCCCTTTCTTGTCCAGGTAACTGCCATACGTTGATATCTTTATGTCTAGATTTTTCCAGTGTTTATGTTTCGGTCACATCAGTTTTCTTCTGTATGTTTTACCAGATCCCTACATATCTATGCATTCCCATTGCAGGAAATTGGAACGTTTATTATTAATTTTGTTCAGTAATTCAGTTCAAAAAGCGTAACTTCCACATAATACAGATTAATTACATCTGGTGTTTATATTCCAAGCCTTTGTTTCTGTCAATGTTGAAGATTACAGCCTTCAACTGTAGGGTGTTATCAATTTTCTCTGTAAATTGCAATCGGTTAAAATAAATTTTGATAGCAGGTGTGTTGGCCTACACAAAAGTATCTCCATGTACTTCACCCTAAATGAAGGTGGCCATTTTTGTAGTTTTCTATGTTATTTGTGCGACTTCTGGAGCAATGAGCAGCTGTCTTTCCTACGAATGTGTAGGGTATGATATGGTAATAACTTTACATCGTATATTTTAAGATATATATATTGGTAAGGGTATTTATTTGATGATATAGACTTTTTCATTTTATTGGCTGTAATCAATAATCATCAAAATTAAGAGAAATTAACCCTTGACACCCTGTATATCACTTTCTGTCATGAATCTATTTTAATTACTCAAAACGAGATTCTGGTTTCGGATCGAAATGCACTTCTTCTGAATAATAATAATTAAAAAAAAAAAAAACGTCTAAAAACATTGATAAGTTGATCCAATCTGTGGTTGAGGGGTTGCAGGCTGTGTGTGTTACAAGGCTTTGAACACACACAGCAGTGTACATATGTTGGTTGTGCTCTACTTAAGGATCCGGGCAGCAGTGAGACAGTGGAGCCTGGAGGATCTTTAAACACCCCCCCTGACTCAGGAAGTCCCAAAGATCACTTCCAGGAGGGGGCTAAGGACGAACAGGTTAGCTAGAGCGCTGATATTGGTTAAAGCTCATTCTGGTCATGCTCAAGTTTTGGATCAGTTTGGGTTTCATGAGGATTTCTGAAGTTTCGCATCTGGAAACTCAATGCCGTTTCGCTTGAAGTTGTTACATAGAGTCTCATACATTTTTTAAAGTTGTTTTTTCATACCTTTTGTACATCACACCTCTCTCTTTATATATTATTAACAAATCATCCATTCCAGATAATGTACTCTGTTTGCAAACCTCATAAACACGAGTGAAGTAGAATAATTGATCATAAGTTTTGATTTGGAACAATATTTGTTACTCTTTGCAATTATTGCTTCATAAACAAACAAAATAGTGATTTTTAAAAAAAAAAAAATTTATTGCTTTAATCATAATTACAATAAATATTCAAAAATATTTGTGTAAAATGTAAGGGCCACTTTGCAAATTCTTGCCATCGTGTTTATCAAACACTGAGTGTGAGGGTAGCCTGTTTTAATTCATACATTTAAGAATGAGCCCATTTTTGTAGGAATCACTGAAAAATAATGCATATTGATAATTTCAAGTTTTCAAATCTTTTCTGATGAGTTAAATTTTCTAAAGTGATGTATGATTTCCTCTGTAGCCTGACAGCTGCTCTCCAGAGGGTCCTGCTCACCTGGAGTCCACCCTTCCTTCATCCAGCGTAGGAGAGGAGAAAGTTGTAGAAAGGTTGGATTTGTACACATTTTCTCTGATTTCCTTCAAGTTGGTTTTGGGACGATGTTAATGTTTATATCTCTTCAGGATATTGATGCCTCCACCTCCATCGCCGTTTGTGGCTCCTCCCCCCGTTACGCGCAAGAGGCTGAGGGACGCAGCGCCAGAGGCCCCGGCCAGCCCGCCCCCGACCGCTCCCGCGTCTACGGGTATGCGCTTCTTCTCTTCCAACATACTCAGAGAGCCTGAGAGCTCAGACGTTTACTTCTGTGGAGTTCTGTATTGCATGTCGTAGCATCTCCCCCCATGGATCAATGGGGGAGGAGTGGAGACCTGTTTGAAGCGCACCACTGCTGGAACTCACTAACGTGTTCTTCTTGTATATGTTTTTTGTCTTTCCCTTGTTCTCTCTCTCAACATGTGTCCCCTGGACGTGCCTGTAATGGATGTGTGCTGTGCTGCCGTTTGATTTTGATATCTTCCCTCCCCCCGCCCCCGGCTCTGGATCAAACCAACTCAAAAACCGCGCCTTATGTGGGGCTCCTCACTGGGTTTCCATTTGGTTTTGTTCTCTCTCTCTCTCTCTTTGCTCGCCCCGCCCCTCCTCCCCTGTTTCTCTCCGATGTCTCCCACCTTTCCTTTTTTTTCTCTTTTTCTCCATTTTTTTGTAATTACAGGTGTTGAGGAAGAGGTGCCGGTGAAGAAGACTAAAGTGAGCGTTGATACTTCTGGGCTCGTGCCCTACGGCGGAGATTCCTCAGATGAAGAGGATGAGAGGACACACAGCAGTAAGACAGAAAACCTATAACGTCTGTCATCCCCCACTGTCCCTGAGATTTTTGCAGACCAAAAGTTTTAACTCTCACCATATCGACACAATGAAAGGAGAAGTCTGCCCTGAAATAACCATACCAGCATTTTTATACATTTTACCTCCTTTTTTTTCTCTTTCTATCCTTCCAAAAATAACTAGTTTTCACTTTGTTTTGGCTCTTGCCAAGATTCAGGTAAAACTTTCCATACATACAAATAAACCTAAACCTGACGGGTTTAAAACGGTAACATACAGTATGTGGTATATTGATTATAGTGTGTAAATTCCCAAATTATTGCGCTTTTCTAGTCTAAACAGAGGTTCTTATTTCCTTTGTCCATCCATGTTTAGGTTTTTGTTGTCTCTGTCTCTAGATGCTCTTGCACAAGTAAGATTACACTTTTTTGGATATATCTTTTAATCTAAAAATACTTTTTAAGCTGATGTAAATACAGAAGCTAACAACAAGGTCGATATTTGCTTGTAGTCAAATGTCATTTTGGGCTTTTGAAAAAAGTTAAACTTTTTTTCGCTTTAATCTGACTCTAAATGTTGCCCTCATCAACTTTTAACACAGAATAAATGGTATTAAATCCCAGTCATTACACACGTCTCAAAGTATGGAGGTGCACAGGGCGGACTTCTCTAAGATTTGAATACAGCTGTATAATAAAGAGAAACTTTCTTTCTTTTTTCCCCCCCCCCTCCAACTTTTGTTAAAGTCCCATTTTGAGCTTCAACATCTGGCCTTGCTGCAATCGCAGATTGTTTAAATACATATAAACTTCAGTGAAACCTTTTTCTTATCTTGGAAAATGGTGTATGCCTGTTCCCATGGAATACTATAATAAAACAACTTCGGAAAGTATATTGTTTTTTTTATTGATGCATTTCTGTCTGAACATTCACACTGTAAATTATTTTTTGTTGTTGTAACATTTAATGTCACTATAATGCAAACTGATGTTAATTATTAGTTCTCTTTATGACATCGTTAACACCAACTTCCTGTCAGATGAAGGTGCAGTCAGGAGCTTGTATGCCATTATGTACAGTAAGCGCTCCTGGGTTGTCCAGGCTGAAACACGGGTGGACATAATTGTGAAAGTGACAGTGGAAGGTATGCAGATGTTGCTCCAGATTAGCATTGAAGAAGCTCAGAGTTCCCCTGTCGTAGTCGAGAGCCACTCCAATACGGACTGGATGTACTGTAATCCTCAAGTCTGGACTCCAGCCATTATGCAGGAACTCATACTTGTGTCTAAAAGTAAAGAGGACAATGCGATATTAGAAGGAAGAGTTCTGTTTTCTCTCATGTGGCTGGCCGCCTGCCTCTGGGAAAGCACAAGACTGAGCCAGCAACTGATATCCGAATGGCTGCAGATGAAAGAAAATAAGAAATGTGACTTAAAAGTTTGCGTAGGCAGAATGAACAAGCTGCCCACAATGGGGAATCACATTTGAAGCTTGTATGATATGAATGACTCGATAAATGTGACAAAGGGCCTGACTTGTATTAAATACAGTTGCTATAGAAACACATGACAAGATATTTCATGGTAGTTCCTTTGAGCTCAGGCTTTCATAGGGCTGATGCACATTTTTGTATTTTGCTTAGGAAAGGGAATTTTAAAATACAGTCCTGGCCCAGTTTCCAGAATCTGCAGTAATAGTCCTGTGGAGGATCAGCACGTTGATTCTGATAGTGGATGAAAACAAATCTGATTGGGCTTTTGTATTGTTAAAATGAGAGCCAGTGTAATTTTTCTCTGCTTGTGCTGCAGTTGGAAAATTGCCGTGCTTCAACAATTGATTGGATTGCAAATTAAAGAGCCCAGATAAAAGTAAGGAATACATTTCCGAGCAGACTATAAAATTGTTTTACACTTAAACATTCCACTAAAGCACCTGGTATGCACTGTGGTGAAAAAATATATTGCCCTACAAAAATCTATGGAAGAGAAATATAAATTTTCAATAAACGAAACAAAAAACTGACCAAAATACTTTGTCTCACTTGAATTGATTAAATCACACAAGTTAGTCAGTTCAGAAGCACATGATGAACATCATGACTCAGCATTCTTAAGTGATCTACAGAAAGTTCCTGCTACTGTTATGGGTTTAACTTTTGTGCTACGTTCAAGGAAGAAGCCCAGCTCTCTTGAGAAAAACATGAGGGCTAACCTAATATTTGTCAGAGAGGACAAAGACCAGGACTTATGCAATTGAGTCTAAAGGTAATTACTTGTACACCAGAACAAAGGAAATGTTTAACCTAAGCCAAACAGCAATTCAGAAAACGAGCATCAAACTAAGAACATTTCTTGATTTAAACAAAATGTAATTGGTGACCTAATTTTCTCGTGGATATAACGTGACAGACTGGAGTTGTACACCGTTTACCTGGACGGGGTGCGAATGTGTCTCATACACCAGGAGCTACCATTGGCCCCGAGATACGCGTCCCTCTCTGTGTCTTCGTACGCAACTCCGACACGAAACTCTGTCTCATCGTCCACCTCGACTTCCCAGTAATGCCTGCCTCGCACTGGAATCAGATCCCCCAAAATGGCTACACATCTGTACATCAGCACACACACACACACATACTTAAAATTAAAGGTTCCACTGGATGTTTCAATGACGCTTTGTCGCACAAGCAACTGTTGGACACTTCACCTTGTGAAAGTGTTGTCCTCAAAAGCCATTGCAGTTATGGGCAACTCCTCATCTCCGTAGAATATAGTGAAGCCATCTTCTGACATGGAGAGACAGGGATGAGCCGTGTCCTCCAGAAGGTAGAAGAAGGTACCTGTACAGTCATCATATAACACAAGGAATTTTCTGTTAGGATATCTACAAACTTGAGGCGCCATTTCCAAACAAGGCCATTATAACTGACTGTTTTCTAACGGATCAATTTTAAAATGCCTTCATTTAGCACTGTGCATCCAATACAGTTTCATTTCTTGGAGTGCTAGACTGAGATGTAACCTAAATAATTCTGCTTGGGCTTGAGCTCACAAAAACATTTTATGGATACAATTTTTTAAACAAATGTTTTTTCTGTGTGTGCCAAACTGATTTAAACTTCTGATCAATTAAGCATATTTTTCAGGTATTCATCATAATGGCTTCCCATTCTGCTGGTAAAAGGGTGTAGATAGTTTATCCCAAGCCACTTCACCGTATGGCTTAGGATAAACTATTTAAAAGTGACAAAAGGAAGAAAATGCCAATGAAAAAAATAAACCTTTCTAGAGCTACCTCGTGAATTATTCAACAAAACACCTTATCATACAGTCAATTTGGTTTACCATTGCTTCACCAGGTAACTGTACAGGTTTTGTCCAATAGATAAACTGAATAGAAGCAACATGTATTAAAGCAATGTTGTCTGAATTCTTCTGTGATTCTGTGTGAGACGTTCAGGGTTCTTGGGGGCCCCCTAGTGGTGTCATGGTCCTGTGCAGCAGCTTGGGTCACTTATTCCCTGGGTTGACCAAACCTTCTATGCAAAATAGCAAACGGTACAACTGTTCTGCTGGGATCTATAAAATATTAGTGAGAAAAATCTTTAAATAAATAATAGAAACGTTCTAAATAATAGAGTTGGTTTTTTTTGTTTTTTTTTAAAACACTTTCAACCAGAAAGATGTTTGACAGTTTATGGTGTTAATAGGATATATATTTTTAAAATAAATTAATAGCTCAAAACATTGTGTCCTCTACTAGTCAAAACCACTCAAAGATTTTCAGCAAGCTAGGTTGTTTTCTGTTTTTACCAGTTGTGGAGATGGTTATAGCATCACTCCTGTCACTTGGACCTCCAATGTTGACAGCTCTTACAGAGATGAGGTACTGCCGCCCTGCCTGCAGCTGGATCAGACACTGACAGGTGGGCACGGCCACTATAGACCTAGACACAACACATAAAGGAAAAAAAGAAATCTAATTTTTCTTTCTTAAATCAAGTTCAAATCAAAGGTCACTTATCGAGTAATTTATTATACCTCATCCTTTGTAAAATACCAAACAAGTAAATTCAGAGGTGTAATCTGGAGCTTTAAATAGTTTGTATTTGGCAGCAAGCTGATGAAAAATAAGAAATGACTAAGTGTGAGGACACACTTCCAGCTGAGGCAAACACTGCTGCAGGAGCTGAAGCTAAGAATAGATTTTCTAGGACAGAGAACGTCTTGATTCAGCAGCTCTATAACCAAGGGACCTGGAAAAATCCCAGGCATGCACAACCCTGGCTATATGAAGATGATACAACAACAACAAGCCTTGTGTCTACCAAAGCAGATGAAGAGTGCTAATACCTTAGGGAGCAGTATGTTGCAAACCTCTGACACTTTAAGCATTTTTTTCTTAAGAAATCATTACATAATCATTGAGTAAGATTGAGGTGGGTATTAATAGCTCGGTTCTTACTCAGTAATGTTGTTCTCTGTGCCAACAGTTCCCGTCTCACTGAGCTCCACGGTGTAGGAGTCTACAGGGTTGGTGTTCCCTGACTCCCATCGGATCAGAGCAGCTTCTGGGCAGCTGCTGCACTCCCTCTGCTTGATCACAGGAGGCGACGGCACTACGGAAACACGATTTGGGCTTTCATTTATAGTGTGAAGCCTTTTGAGTACTTGCAACTGAAGTTATACTAAAAGAAAAAGCTAGTATCCAAATGCAACAATCTTGCTTTTAAAGTCGAAGAAATCCTCAAAATTATTCAACCAACTGAAAATAATTCTTTATCAGAGCACAAATTAGAAAACTAGATGTGATCTCAGGCACAACTGATGTCAACAATGAGAGGTTGTTATTATTTGGATTGGGTTTGATAGACTGAACACTTTGTTCATGGCAACATCTCACTGAGTGTTAGAAATATGACTAAGTTCAAGAAATTCAGAGAAGAGATTATCATCTTGAAAAGTTTAAGGGGTGCTATTATATATTTTCCAGACACACAGTGCCATTTATAGCACAATCAAGTAACTATGTTATCTTCAGTTGTTATAAATTTTTTTATATAAATCAAATATCAATTTGAATTTGCAATTTCACCTCCCTTTTTTAAGAAGCTCCTGATCCACTATGATTTGGTTTCAGAAGATGTCCTGGTAAATATTAGAATGCAAATCAATGGTGAATGACTTGAACTCTCATGAGTTGGGGATTTGAAAAAGGCAGGAACAGCACACAAATCCAGAAATAATAGTGAATTGGAGGCCCTTGTGTATGATCAGCAGGCATAGAGTCCTCAGGAATGCTGCCAGAAGCTGGTGGCTGGCTGTATATCCCATTTGCAGTAGGCCAGAACAGCAAAAGGCTGCTCTACTAAGTGCTAAATACTCTCTTTATGAACTGGTTGAGTAATTTGGAGACTGCAGTTTTCATTGAAAGTGTCATATTCTATTTAATTCGAAGAAACCACTTGTAATAGCACATAATATCACAGTTTTGTTTAATTTGCCAATAAATCTAATTTGCAGTGGCGGGTGAATGATTTTCGGTGCACCTATAGTGTTGTGAGAACAGTGTGGCATTAAATTACCTGTCATGTACAAGGTCTTCTCACTCGCTGGGCTGATGCCTGTTGTGTTGGTAGCCGTCACCCAAAGCTCATATTGAGCATTGGGGAGCAGTTCTGTCACAGTGCAATGAGTCTCCTTCACTTTTACATTGCTTTCTGAAAAAAAAAAAAAAAAAAAAGACACATCCATTTAGTTGGACTGTTGCTGAAATACACCTATATTTACACTATATTTGTAAAGGTGTCATTGTTCAGTGTAAGCTTGCCATACCCTGCAGTGGACAGGTACTGTCTGCGGGCGTGTCCTCCAGCACCGGTCGGTAGTAAAGCTCATAGTACTCCACCGTGTCGTCGGAGAATAAGCTCCAGCACACATGCAGGGAGGTCTGGGTGGCCGAGTTGGGCAGCTGCGGGTTGATCACTGGTGCAGACGGAGCTGTTTGTATGACGCAAATACACAGTCGGTCCACTCTTGTTATCGAGACACCAACCAAAAAATATGTCAAAATAGCTTCATCTAGCAAACTTTACATTAATTTAAATGAGCAGTACCACTTTTGCCAAGAAGAAAGTTTAAGTATCCAATCAGAGAATTCCTACAGGCTTGTTGCTAAGGAAGACTTGAAAAAATATTAGTAAGGGTGTATGTTTCAATCGGTATGCATAATTTTTATGCAGGAGCCACAGGCATCTTTGGTGGGATGTGTATATTGTCTGGGCAATCTCTGTATCACAGAGTTTTCTATGTTGTGCATTATTCTGATATTCTTGTGATTTACTTCAATAGGTGATTCGTTCAGGATTCAGACCTGGCACAATATTGATGGAGTCCATCATGGTTTTCACATCTGACAGATCGGCCAGCGGCGTAATGAATTCAAGACTCGTCGACAGCGAGAGGTCGAGATCCTCCTTGGCAAACTCCTCGACTCTAGTTAAGCATACAAGTCATTCTGGTAAATTACAAGATTTAAAACAAAGATGAATGTCCAAGTGTCATGCCATCTGGATCACACTTTAGCATGAACATTAAAATAAAGCAACATTTATGTTACCAAGAGTTTATATGTTGGCTATGTGCTATCGACGTTAGGTTCTCCCAAATCACTCTGCAGTCCCTGCTAGTGTCACAACATGCACACACACAGCAGCTTCATGATTACCTTTTAACGACGGGCATAACTGCCTGTCAACAAAAGTCAAAAGGAACCTATCAAACAGGATTTTTTTTTTTTACATTTACATTTTGAAATATCATAACTGATGTGTTTTATTTTGTGTATGAAAAAAACAAAACTCTTAACTAAACCTAGTTGAGTTACCTTTAGGAAAAGCCTCTTGTCCTGGCAGCGGTAAACCTCCTGGGCCGTCTCGATGAGCTCCTTTGAGGTGTCCAGCGCCTGCCCACAGGCCACCAGCTGGTTGTACAGGGATTCCAACTTACTCTTCTTCTCCTCCTGCAGTCCTGTCTCCCTGTCGTCATAGCGCTGGGACAACGTCTGCAGCACGTCGTTGTAGTGCTGCTCCAAGTGCTGCTCCTGGCGGCCGAAGTTCTCCTGGACCAACATTCAGGCGATCTGATGCAGTTTGAGACTGAAACATTGATCTGCATGTTCAGTTCTGCTGCTACATGCACTGAGAATGGACCAGGGTTTCAAGAAATGTACCATTTCAAATTCCAAGGCAGACTAGAATATTTAAATTGCTCCCTGGCAGATTTTCATCACATTTAAGTACAAAACTTTTACCTAATGTAAGGTGAATTGTGAAACAGTGCAATGCTGAAATTGGATTCTAATTTGTCAGAAACGTAAAGGGTAATTTCGCAGATTTTTAGCCAGTTGCAATAACTTAAGTAACACCTACTTCAAAATCTATAACACTGAGATTACAAATTCTGTGGTACATTTTTTTAGTTTGTAAAAAGCTAAGATAGGAATTTCATTGCATTGAATCAGGTTCAGATGAAAACTGTGATCTAGGCAGGCCAGGAGATCAAGAAAGTAAATTCTGTCACTAATTCACAAACTAAAACAAATAGTTGTGTTGTAGCAAATCAAACAGAAATAATGTATTTAAATTGTGACTCAAAATAAATGTCTAGAAATGAAATTTAGATCCTACCATGTCATTTTCCTTACCAAGGCATTTTAACTTGCAACTTGCCAAGGAAAGTCAAACTCAATAATAACAAAAGGGTAATGTGTATATTTCAACAACATATGTTATTTGAAACCTGTGTGGACTGAAATAACATATGAAGCTTTCACTCCCCTAATTTGCTTTCATTTTTAATCATTTGAGATGTTTGTTGCATAAAACTTTCACACAGAAATATAGGTTTACCTCCACAGTGAGAAAGATTTCCTCCAAATGACCAGCAAAGTTCTCCATCTCAGCAACCTTCCCCTGCAGCTGATTCCTGATGGAGGTGATCTCACCCTGAAAGCATGTGAGCCTAAGGGTCCAACACTTTCCTAATTTAATTTTAAAAATTGCATAGTAGTTTTTCATTGACATGCAATAAAGAATAAAATGACAAACTATTGTGTTTTCCACAAATTTAAACATCGATTAGTTTTGATCAACATTATTGCTAGTTTTTTTGTGTGTCAATTATATGTGAAAAACTGGTTAAAAGGCAAATTAGACCCCAAAAAATTAAGAATAAATTAACAAATGACATGCTGTTGTGGTGTTAGTGGCCCTCACCTCACATTCTCCCTTCTCAAAAACATCATCACGTCCATCTTCTGCCCCAGTGGGGGACGGACAGCTGTCTTCACAGGGTTCGAACCGCAATGACTCATTGGTGTTGACTGAAAACCTCTGGAAGGTCCTTCCTCCAGGCTCTGGAACAACAGTGTATGCCTCCATGGTGCTCGATTCTCTGCTGAAGTCCTGCTGCTCGCTCTCTTCTGAGATCACATCCAGCCTGCCCCCTCTGATGTCATTCAAGTCCATGACAGCACTGACCGTGCACAGCGGACAGGGGTCTGCAACATACACAGGTTGAAGAATAGATTCATTCAGATCATCCTTTTCTAAATTATATAAGCGTGTAGGTCTATAAAAATGTGCAAATACAAATAAATAAGAATTTAAAATTTTGCAATTGTGATTTAGTGACTTGCTTCTGATAAATAAATTAAACTGTGGGTCATATTGAGCAATTAATAAAATAATTAACTCAATAATTCACTAAAATAATCTTCTCTGAATAACTGAGAAGATTAACTTGAATAACTTGTTTTTGTGTCCGACAAGCAAACTTTGTGAGGGATCCAATCCCTAAAGCTGAGGCTGTGACAAAAATAGATGCAACTCACACTGCTCATATGTCACAACTATTTCAAATATCTACACCAGATTTGTTTCTTTTAAAGAGAATATGCGGTCTATGTTACGCGAACAGAAAAGTTTTCTTGGTATTGTAAAATATAAATCACCATACCGGTATCAGCAGGATCATTTGAGTCGGTAATTTAAGATGGAAATCCCCCATCTGATTTAAAGGTCAAAGTTGAATGCAAAACATGGAGTGAGGTGGTGCGTTCGCGTAACCTCGTAACTTTTCAACGTAAACCTAATGACCACATTTTGATTTGACTCTGACCTAATTTATGATTTAGTTCCTAGTAATTACGTGTTGAGTAAGCAATATCCTATCATATTGTTGACATTTGTCTTAGAATCGTTTATTTAAGCTTCCTGCCAGTTAAACTAGAATATTTATTGCCCCTAACTGCTAATTAATGACACAATATCTGCAATTTTGCTGCTTTTTATGGAACCTGTCTGGTCACATGGATAAATACAAAATAATGGCCACGACTTAATATCTCATCGGCACGACTTTTTTCATTCATGGGCACAACGATTAAAAATCTTTTCTCCTATGTTACCAGACGGACTCTGTAGCTTTCCCTAGTCTTAGTGAACTTTTTTTTATTATTATTATTGAAAACGATGATAATGTGTTAGCTTTAATTGGCTTTAATTGTTTTTCAGCTTAGATAAAATACGCTTTTAGAATTTCCGAGTATTTGTGATGCACTTGAAGGCAGCAACGTCACACAAATGGCGGACGTTGTAAACACAGCCAACAGTGTCTCAGGGGCCAAAGTGAAAGCTGTGTTTTTAACATGGACTGTGTAGAGTTTGACCGGCTGGACAGCTTGGAGGGGTGGGTGGCAGTTAAAAGTAACATATTTGAAGAGAACGAGCCCTTTAAGTTGGGTTTTATCGTCCAGTGGAACGCTATCGAGTCGAAGTTCGCAGTAACCTGCCACAACCGGACGTTACAGCGGCAGAAACGTAAGGCTGAGGTCCCCGCCGGTGGCGAGCCTCAGATGAGCTGGGCAGGTCTGTTCTCCGTCAACGACCTGAAACACGTCCACCAACAGTTCACATGCGTGGCGGACGTCCTGGGCGGCTGCTTCCCGGATTTGTCCGACTTTGGGGAAAGTAACATTTGGGACTTGCTGCTGTCGAATCGGAAGTCCGGTCCAGAGGATGACGACCAGAGAGACTTTGACACGCCGTGCAGGAAACTGGAAAAATACTTCAGCACAGCCATTGACCTGTGCGGGAGGAAGATCGTCCTGGAGACTTTGTTCACCCAGGATGAGAGGGATGTGGATGAGTACTTTGAAAATCTACAGGAGTTCAAAAAGAAGACCATGCAGGAGGAGATGTCAAGGGCCAAGGGTCACCTGAAGGAGGTGAGGGGCCACACGGCTGTCTGGAGTTCAGTCTGACTCACAAAAGGTTTTCATTAGGGCTGATTTAATCCGTTCACTGGGTTTGTTTCTACATGGAAGAAACACACAATAACAACGAATACTGAAGCATTTGATAACAGTCACATTGTTCTTTAAATAAGACTTAACAAGCACCTTTTCACTGGAAGTTTGTTCTTCTTTTCTGTGAACATTTCCTGTGATTTGTACTATTTCAGATGTTGCTGTTCATCTTTCTGTTTTCATATGTTAACTTTTAGTATTTTCTCTACTACCCTGGCGTTATATCTTCAGATTATTGTTTGTTTTTTAAGGATCGGATGTGAAAATTATATTACGTTTCCTTCAAGATCCTACAGTAGGCTAATAATAACTTTCCAAATTTTCTCTTGCAACATTTTGCAAGAGAAAATGCAAAATGGCCCAAAATTGAAAGCATTCGGAAAGTTTCTTTCCTCAACTTTAGCTCACAAATTGTGTAAAATAAATATCTTTCAGTGTGGCTTTTGTCATGACGTTTGTAGCAGATGTTGGCAACAATACAAATAATCCACATATACAAAGAAATCAAAACATGCATGTAATAAAGATGCAACAGATAAACTCTCTCTATATATTATATATATGAATAAAAGAAGGTGGAAAAAGGCATAAAGAGCCAATATGTTATCCATAAATAAATGCCAATTATGTTCAATATATATTTAAACAGATGCAACCATCACATTTCCATCTCTGTATTATCTCCAAAAGAATATTTTTGAACACACGGTTATTCTTTCCAAACATTATTCACCATTATGATGTCCAATCCTAAGAAACATATTTGTTAATTCATTGAATATAGATTTGCCACACCTGGGGTTTAATAGTGTAATAATTAGTAAAATACAGTGTTATTTCTGGTAGTTGTTTTTCCAGCAGCATTTATGCAAATTAACTCAAAACTACAACTCATCTGGCCATTGTTTATAATCATAACATTTTAAGAAATAATATATAGTTTTTTATTTGATGAGTTAACTTCCTGACTCAAACACCTACCCTAGAGTAAGTATTTGAGTCCCAAAAATCCCCCACTGGATTATTGCAGACTTTGACCTCACTAAGCTGTGTGTATTCCTGAAGTGGAAACAGTTGCCTGTATGAAGAGCGCCACACAGTGGTGGTGGAAAGATCTAAAATCAGGTCCAGCATGACGCAGCTGTGACTTTGCTGCCAGAATTTCAAAAACGAAGTCCTTGATGCCAAAGTGAAAACATATTTTTTCAATCTCATATCAATAATTAAAAATCTATAAACTACAGTAATTGATTTAATGAATAAAAGCCCCCTTTTTTTAAGCGGATGAACAAATTCAATAGAGATCCTGCAAAGTGGTGCTGTATTTTATAGGCATTTTAAATGTGTTATGTTTATTCTTTTATCATATTTTCCCCATTAAAAACTGAATTATTGATTTATAACATGCTTTTCTTGTAAACTCTGTTAAAATGTCAGCATCTCAGACTTTGCCTGTCTGTGATTTTCAATGGGTCATCTCTTATTAAACCTGTACTGACGTTAATATTTGTTCATATGTAAATTTCACTGGATTTATATTATTGATTTATTATCTCCATTTAACCACATTGATATGGCTTTGCAAGGCTATAACTCCAGACCACCTACATCCTATTTAAAAGGACTTGCACCAGCTGTGTGTTTGGTATCGATCGGATTGTATCCGATCTGAGCTGTGAAAAGCCATACAAGGCAAACAACAGACGGCTCTGGGAATAAACTGAGGTGATGCTGTTTATGTTCACTTATTACTTATTTATTTATTTTTTACAGCTCCTGCAGAGTCACAGCACCACTAATGGGATGGTGGCACTGCTGAGCATCTATGAGGAGGAAGATGAGGCCTATCAGGACCTGGTTACTGTTGCCACAAGCTTCTTCCAGTACCTGTTGCAGCCCTTTAGAGACATGAGAGAACTGGCCTGCCTTTACAAGATGGAGATTCTGGTGAGTCAGGTTGAAGCTTGAACAAAACACGAGTCATTTTCTTGTTCTGCTAAAGACTTTTTATCTCAAATCTAAGTTGAATCCCAGAGTTGGTCAGATCTATGAGTTGACATTCTGATTATAAACGGTCCACTTGTTTTCATTTCTTTTTTTTGTTGTTGTTGTTTTTCTGCAGAAGTCCTTGGAGTTTGAGGACTTGGGTCCCAAGAGGATTGCAGCTCTGGAGAAGGAGGCGGAGGAGTGGAGAATGAAAGCAGAGGATGCAGTCGCCTCCATTCAGGACATCACTGTCAACTACTTTGCACAGACTTCAAAAGCCCTGGCTGGTATAAGTTGTTTGCTTTTCTTTTACTTTTGTATGGATCATGTTGTCAGTCTCATTTCTGTGGCGGGTTTGGTTAAAAAAAAAAAAATCACATGAAATCATCTTTTTTAACTATATGAGAAAACATTCAGTTTATTTGATATTAAATGACTGTAATTCAGATGTAAATTAATCAATTTTCCATGCTCTGCCTTTGGAAGAATTTCAAATTATTTAAAGAATTTAACAAAATGCTAACATTAAACGACAAAGATGTGAATTCATTGGTTATCAAGGTAAAATTGTAGTTTTATGTTTCTTTGTAACCAATTCAGGTTCATAGTGAAAAGAAACAAAACAACCATCTGCCCCCCCACCTGATTTAACTTTGAACTCTTTTAATCTTTTGCATGGGTTTGAGAAAGTTGACTTCAAAAGCATATTTTCCAGCTTTCATGCTACATCCAGAATCAGTTTATGGAGCAGCTTGAAATTCAGGTGGAAGAAACTTCCACTTTTTCTTCCAGGTCGTTCAATAAAACTTTAAAAGCAAGTGAGATATCCTAAAGTAATGATGTCATAGCTGGATGTCATCAACATAATTTTCAAAGAGTTATCAGGAAAAAATACTGGTAAACAGGAGCAATAGAAAGACCTACACCTGGCACGTTAGCTGATAATTCTCATGTAACCATATAAGGTCTGTTAAGTTTTTGCAAGATGCAGCAGTTTGACAGATTTGTATGTATACGTCCAGGCATGGTAAAACAGATGGAGGAGGATAAGAAGCGTTTTGGACCCGCTGCCTGGGCATCTGCAGCTCCCAGACTGGAGAAGCTGCGCTTCCTTTTAGCTAAGGAAACCTTGCAGCACATGCGAGCGGCGGAGATGTGCCTCAGCCGCAAGAAGGACGCCATCAAAGAGCGGGTACGTCTGACGGGGTTTCAGCTGCTTCTTCAGGGCTTCTGCAATTGGTGAAAACATTCTGCACTTAATATGTTTTTCTTGTACCAAGGCAAAACAGCATTAGTAGTGGCTGTAGTTCTGCAGCGATTTAAAGGGACTGCTGGCTTTATTTTTGTTGTTGTTGTTGCTTGGTATTCTAGTCTGAATCTCTGGCTGCAGAGCTTCTTTTGATCTATTTATAAAGCTCTCTCTAAAAACTCAGAGAATTCTCCCCCCCAAAAAAAACCTGCTTCCATGCATAAATAAGTCAGTGCGTCTGTGTGTGTATACATATTCACAGCGTACCGCCTGTGTGTGCTCTGTGACTGTCTGGTGTAGAGCAATTTTAATGTCAGGATCACAGTATGGAGTGGGAAACTGCAGCAGATTATTTGCAGCCATAAGCTGTCACACTGTGCTTTTGAGCTGGTCTTTTCTCCTTTTTTGGGGGGCAACAGGAGAACACTTTCAGCATCTTCACCTGCATTATTCATCTGATTAAGCTTGTTAAAAAGTCAGGCCTGAGGATGCTGGAAGTGGCCACCGCTGTGAAATCAACGTGAATCTTTTGCATAGACGGCTGTGTGCGAGTGTTTCTAATGAGATCAGCGAGCTGCACCTATGCAGGATTTTGAGCTGGTGGCACCGTAACACCGTGACTCTGATGAATGCGCCGGTGTGCCTGCAGATTTCACAGCGTGACACGTTGGACTGTTTTTTTTTTGTTGTTTTTTTTTTTACAGTGAGCGTTTCTGTGTGCGCGCACGACGCCTTCAGAAAACATCAAGACCTCTTTATGCAATTTGCATGTTTTGGTTTTTGATGCTCGCTGCAAATATAACCCACATTTAGATCAATTAAATTGAAGAAGTCCCTCCACTTTCACAACTCCGCCCTTTGCCAAATTTAGCAACAAGGTGAGAGACGCTGATCCAAACATTGACTGTGCATCTGGCTGGGTTTCTACGCAGAACAGAATATTATGGAATAAAAGTATTTTCCAGGTTAGGACTGGGCGATAAATCGATTTTTATCTGTTATGAAAAAGTCTGGAGGTTTTATTTTTAAGCTATATTACCCAGTCCTATTTCAGGTATAGAAAAAGAGAATGGAGAAAAAAAAATTCTACATTTTATCTCATCAGAAATAATAGTAATATTAGTAGTATGTCTGTTCATTCAAACATTTAGCAGATTTACAGGAGCAATCTGAATTGTCAAAATTTCCAACATATACAGTGTGGATAGTCAAACCAGATATTTGTTTGAACCACATTGAACATCTCCTGATTTTCACCGGTGATCTTTATTCTAGCAGAAGGATCTTTAAAGATAACCAACAGAAAAGATTGGGAGAAAATCTCCAAATCTGAGTGTGCAAAGACTGTGGTAACAAAACCCTTTAAAGTGAATTTTCCTTCATTTGTGCTTTAGTTAAACTCTGACTGCAAATGTTAAAGTAATTCTTTCAGTTTGGGATCGCTCAGTCTGAACTGAAAAAGGAGAAAAATAATTTTACTTTGCCAATGTTCTGGGCGTCAAGCAGCGTTCTTTATGATGAAGAGCATTTAGGGACATGGGTTTGAATATAAAGTGTCAGCTCATAATTAAAAATGTCAAGCAGTTTTTTTCTTACTGTCATAACGCTGCAGGCAGCTGCTGATTCCAGCTCCCCTCATTAAGAGTCACAGAGAAGAAAACTGTCTGAAGACGTTTCTACATCACATTTTTTTACATCAGTTGAAAAGATGTAAACATGCAGTTGTGTCAAAGTATTTTTACCACACATGTACAAATGGGGTGTGAATTTTAAAAAGCCAAATGTTCCACACTCTTTAAAGCCTGACTTGACAAGGGTGTTTTTTGTTGTTGTTTTTTTCTTTTCTACAGCTGGAGAACTTGTCAGGGAGAGTCCAGAACCGGAGAACTGAGCAGGGTTCAGCGTTTGAGGCTGGTCAGAAACGCGACACAGTGGACCAGCTTGAACTGCAGTTCTATGAAACCCAGCTGGAACTTTATGACGCCAAGTTTGAGATCCTGAAGAACGAGGAGCAGCTGCTGGTGGCTCAGATAGACACGCTGCGTCGACAAATTAAAGGTATGTGCTGAATCTAGTGAAAAAGTTTCATAGAATAGAAATGCAACAATCTGTATTTAAATGCACTTCCACTAAATAATGGGTTTGTCACCTTGTTGTCTTAGACTTAGCCTAGTTTTGTTGACCCAATCTATTGTGAAATAACAGCAAACAAAGGAATCATTTTGAGGAAATTAATTCAATTCAGTCTCAGTTTATTTCTATAGTACCAATTCTTTACAAAAAAAGTTATTTCAATTCAATTACACATTCCTTACACTGGTTCCCTATAACCTAGAGAATAGACTTTAAAATATTTTTGTTCTTACTTCTAGAAAGTATTCAGGAAAAAAATGGTGACACACTGAGTTCCTTTAAATCAAGGCTCAAAACCCATTTGTTTGGAGTTTCTTTTGATTAATAATAACTGGAATGATGTAAACAGGAGTCATCATTTTCTATTCCTTTGCCAATGCAATGTAATACTTTTGTTTGGTTGTTTTATTTTCCTTTTAATCATGGAAAGTACTTTGAAAATGTGCTACCCGAATAAAATGTGCCTCGCTTTCTAATTGATGCAATTTATCAGTGCATTAAGTTCAGTTTGCTATTCAATATAGCTTAAAAAGTTGTCCATTCTTGTAATTCCTTATACCAACATCAGAAAGATGTATATCCTGAGACGGAATGGAGTATTCTAATAAAAATGATCTTAGACATAAAAACAAGCTAAAATAATTGTAGATTTTGTTTTTCTCCTGAGTAATTGCAATCATCAAGTGAAACAGCATTTCAGTTTTAATCATATCATCTTTGTGTGATATTAAAATTATTAGCATAAAAGCTGCATAATAAAGGCTGACGGACAGGGTGAGGTCAGCAGGACCGTGTCTGTCATGTGACACGACCAATTAGTACTTCGAGCTATCTTCTTCCTGTACAATTAGGAAATATTTCACATTGCATTTGGGTAAAGTACACAATCTAAGTTACTGGGAGTAAAAAACTGTGAGTGGATTTTTACTGCTGCCACAAATAGAAACTCACTGACAAAATAAATGCTGCTCCTTCTCATTTTTTTTAAAAGATTAAAACTGACTCTACTGTTAACAAAACATGTTTAGATTTTTCATTTTCCACGTCTGGATAAGAAAAAATAAAATAATTTGCCATCATTTGAAAATCTCAAATCTGAGCCCGGAAAAATGTACGGTATATGCAAACAAAACAAAAGCATCACAGATAAAACGCTGTACTTTAGAAAATCTATAATTCATTAATAATCTAGTCCTGATTTGAAGAGTTGACGTTTCACAGATTTTAATGCGGAGCTGGTCAAAGTTGGTCCTGAGTTATTGCTAAAAAAGCAATAAAATAAAACTGTCAGCTCTGATGCCAACTTTAGGTATTAAAACAGAAGTGGTTATTTTAAGCATTAGCCTCTCCAGACCTTTTATAGGAAGAGCTGCAGGGAAAGAGCTAGACATGTTTTTAAAAAACTGAATTTAAATTATATCATAAATATTTAAATTTGACACAAACATTGAAAAGGCCCTTTGATTTGGGGTCACTCTGGGGAAATGATCCCCTCCGTTCATGTAAATATTTCTCTAATTGCTCCTTTAGGGACATGGGGTGTTACCGCCATGGTGTGTGTACAGTATTAACATGCTGTGAGTGTGTGCGTGCGTGTGCATGTGTGTTTCTGTGCCTGCGTGTCTGTGTGTGTCCACCTGTATTTTTAACCTTTTAGAGTTTCCAAACTAAAACATAGCAGTGTGACCTTCGCCATTTGCTGAAAAGAAGGGCCAAACGAAAATGAATTTTGCAAACTAATTGTCTGACTTTACGGAGGATTTTATGTAAACGCTCACAGGTGAAGCAGAGTCAGCAGTTTTATGTTGGTGATGTCATATTTTGAATATTGCAACAAGTAAATCCATAATGATGTTGTATGAATGTATTTTTGTTTCAGAGCTGAAGGAGGAGGTGGTGTACTACGATGTGTGTGAGGATCCAGAGGAGCTGCACAGCATGGTCCACACCGCGTTTCAACAGGGCGAACCGCCACTAATGCGTCAGCTCAAACGACGCCTTCAGACCCTGGAGACCAAGAGGGGCAACATCTGTGCTCGGAGGGCTTACCTGAGGAACAAAAAGGTGCAAAACGCGCTGGAGCCGCTTTATTCATTTTGACCCGTATGCACCTTTCAAAAAGAAGAATTTTGGTAGAAGTTAATTTGTCTTTAGGGTACAAGTACACATATTTAAAGCTCATAACAGTGTAATTTTTATTTTGAGGATGGATTGCAGCTTTTATTATGTGTGATTTTAGATTTGAACTAATCATTTCAATTTTTTTACTATAGGACCAAATTGCAGTAACCAGCCGCGAGCCTTAGGGAATGTAAATCAATAACAATATATATGGACAATGGACACATGATCAATATCAATATCAATAGATAATACATCTGATAGAATATTCAATATGTAGAATATTTACTAAACTCTGATCAAGAACTGCACAGCATTCTGGGAGATGTGTGCAGAATAAAGGGTTTAGCTCCTCAACCTCTCATTACTAGCTAGTCAAGGTCGGTGGCATCAATTCAGTCATTCTTTGGTTACCTAGCAACAACCTGTTGAGTAACTTGGGCAGCAGCAGTTTCAGGTTTCGCCACCGTGCCTCATATCTGCTTAAAAATAAACAACAATAACATGAAGTGAAATCTGTGGATCAAAGAGGAAAGGAAATCAATAATTATCAATATCGACTGACATGAAACGCTTATGTTGTGATACGTTTTTCAACCGTGTCATCCGGTCCTATTCTACTCTACACACAGAAATTCAATGAGAATGTCACCACATCCACACATGAGGTAACGTAAAGAAAATAAAAGAACAAGCTGTTCAAAAGGAATAGCCCTTAATCACTGAAGAATATTTAGCTTTCGTTTTGGCATGTTTGATGTTCCTCCACCAGTTTCTATTGGATTAAGGTCTGTGGATTGGACCGGCTGCTACTTAGGATTCGTCTTGTTGGTCTGAAACCAAGATGCTGCTTCTTATTGGTGTGTTTTGGGGTTGCTGGCTTCTTGAAACACCCTTTTTAAAAGCAATTCCTCTTCAACATAAATTATCATGACCTCTTCAAGTATTTTAATGTACTCAGACTGATCCGTGGCCCCTGGCTGCATTAAAAAAAGTGTTTTTAGGGGTCATTTAACAAACTGCCTGTGGCCTCTAAACCCAGAAGAAACAATCACTAATCTGATAAAACATGAAGCTGGCTTCAAATAAAAATTATCTATACTTGTGGATTTCTTTTGTGCGTGTGTCTTCAGGATCAGTGCATGGACGCCCAGGAGCAGAAGCAGCAGGCGGCCAAGCACAGCTCGATAGTGTTCAACCAGCATCATCAGGTCCACCTGGTAAGTCACCACAGCAACCAGGCAGCCCACACAGACCCTCACACATGCAGCACTATCTACAGAGGTAACTGGATTTAGGTTTTTTTTCTCCTCTCTTCAGTGGCTCTCAGTGTCTCCCTCTGTTGTCTGCAGAAACGGGAGAAGAAGAAAGAGGAGGAGCAGAGGAGGAAGGAGTGGGTGGACCAGGAGCGAGAGAAAACCCTGACCAGATTACGATCCTTCAGAGAGGTCAGCCTCTCATTCTGTCTCTTTCTTTCTCCTGTACATCCTCCTTCATTAAAAAGAAGAAAATCGAATAAAAAAGGCTATCTGGGTTTCTGTTTAAAAGCACACCGGTTTTGTTTTATTGTTTTGTTTTTGGTCAGGATTACAAAAATCTTTCCATTTGTTAAATGAGAGAAGAATAGTAAAACTTATAGATGATACTGAAATTATAATACACTAATAAATTAAAAAAATGGAAAAGCCCAGATGAAAATGTCAAGGCTTTGTAAAAGGTATTCTCTTTCCCCCTTTTTTTTATTGCTTTTACAAAAAAATAAAATAAAAAAGTAAATCTTGGCAAAATAAATGCAAAAAGAACCATTTCTTTTTTTAATTTAAAGCTGATTTCTACAAGATACTGACAAAAAACTAAAACATGTAACATAAAATAAATGATGGCGTAAATATTCAGCTCCTTCAAGTAGTATTTTGTTGAAGCGCCTTTGGCTGCAATCCCAGCAGGGAGTCTGTGTGGATCAGCCGCAATCAAGCTGCACATCTGGATAGGGGCGCATCGATTGATGTTTTCTGGCCGATCTCCAAAAGTCACTGAGTTGATAACATGATGATTATTGTTAACTGCAGATATGACCTGGTGGGCCGGTCTGTGAGTCAAACCTCTCTCCCAGCAGAGCAAAAGAGGACAGTGGCTGATTTTTATACCTTTGCTGAGGCAGATAAGAGATGCTTTTGGTTCACATGTCGGTATCGGCCAATCACCGAGATCCCAAAATGAAGGAAATCGGGGTCAGTTTATTGGCCGCCCGATTCACTGGTGCACCCCTACGTCTGGATGCTGCAGTTTTACTCCATTCTTCCTTGTAAACTATCCAACCTCTGTCAAGCTGCGTGTTGTGATCAGCTGTTGTCAAATCCTGCCGCAAATTCTCTGTAGGACTGAGGCTTGAGCTTTGACTGGGCCGCTCCGGAAGATCCACCTTGTCTTCTTCAATCTCTGCGTAGCTTTAGATGGATGCTTCAGCTTGTTGTCCACCAGGTTTTTGCTGTACTTTGCTATATTTAAATTGTTATAATTTTTTTTTCTTTTTTAATTAAAATTAACAGAAAGAGGCAGAAAGAGATGATATGTCCCAGGTTGGAATTTCTTTCTTTCTTTGTGATTTTGCATTACATTTCAATATGTGATTTCTTTTCATCTCCTCCTTCATAGAAGCGACAGGGACAGTACATCCTGAAGACTCCTCAGTCCAGGAAGTCTCCCTCAGAAGTCTCCTGTCCCTCCCAGCCGTTGTCCATCATCAGCCTGTCTCCGTCTGCCTCTCCTGACGAGCCGTCCTCCATCCGCCCGGCTCCTAGACGCAGTAAAACACCCCGAAAGCAGCAGCCTAAAGACATCCCTGTTCAGATCTTCTCTGCACCGCCTCCGTCAACATTAACTTGCCCCACTGCGCCGCCGCCGCCGCCACCACCTCCTCCTCCACCACCGCTTCCACCACCGCCTCCTGCCATGCCACCTCCGCCTGTCCGAGCTGCACCTTCCCCTCAGGACACGCCGATGCCTCTCAGCGAAAAAGAGGAGCCTCCTTTTCCAGCCAAGAACACGCTCAAGCAAAACATAGGTGAGACGAAAGTGTACAGCAAAGTTCAGACTTTTGGCAGCTTGTATTAAACGTATAAACACAAGAAGACGTTTGAGAGCGCTGTGGGCAGGGAGCAGGAGACGCAATATTTCCCCACTGCTGGCACAGTTGTGTTTGTTTGTTCTAGTGGAAAGTGTGTTTGCACATGGTGTTCTGTCCTATATTCCCAACGTCCCCCATGAGGACAGGCGAAGGCTTTTACCTCAGTTGCTGTCTTGCCGTTTCACACCCTCAGCTCCAGTTCAACACGACTCCCTTGTTATTTTTTAGACATCATTTAAGTTGTTTTAAGTTTTGTTTCTTACCATTTTTATTATTTCTTAACACTTTGATTCCTTTCAGTTTTCAATGTTTCTTAGTTTTTTTTCTGCCATTTTAATGTTTCTTACTGTTTTTGTAAGAAACATTTAAAATGTTTAAATGTTTAAATGTTTTTTTAAACATTTAAACATTTAAATGTTTTTTGTGTATCTTCTTACTGTTTTAATGTTTTTGTACAGTTTTAATGTTTCTTACTGTTTTGTTTCTTACCCTTATTTTTTTATTTTATTTTTTATTTTTTACAGAGGACTGTTTTCATTTTTATCAGAAGAGAAAACAAAATAATAATTAAAAAAAAGTTAATCTAGAATGTATTCCTGAAAAAAATAATTTCTGAATTTTTTATTTTATTTTTTTGCATTTGGCATTACTGCAGGAACTATGGATGAAGTGTTGGCCTCGCTGCAACGCGGACAGATTAAACTGCGAAAGGTTCCCGATGCTACCAACAACTCTGGGTTAGACGCGAGGAGCAATCTGATGTCCGCCATCCGAGGGGGAGTCAAACTGAAGAAGGTTAGATGTTTGCACAGTCACCAATGAATCTTCACTGCTGATGTTTCGATTCAGTCAGATAAATTTGACACCATGTTAAACTATACATACAGATGCAGATCAGCTGTTTTCTGTTAGAGAGCATTGTCAAATTGACCAAAATGGAAAACCTTGAAGTTCAGTACAGATCAGTGTGTAAATGTTTCTTGAAAATTGCAATATATTTACAGCTAGTTTTAATATTTCAGATCGTTTAATGCCTTGATATTTTTATAGAATATTTTTTTTTTTAATGATGGTTTTCCATATTGTTGTATTTGTTTTCACACATCCTTAAAATTCAGGTCGGGAATAAAACCTTTTGGTTTGGTTTATGTTATATAACAAGATCACTTATCAGAAGTATTTAATTATTCCAGGATATATTAAATTTACAATCTCATATTTTGTTCCCATTTTGGGAAAGAATGAGATGGGAATGCTTTGGTATATAAAACAAGTAATAGTCAAATCAGACTTTTATTTTTCTGACCGCTCCACAGCTGTCGGTTTTCATGTTTACTTGTTTCTCTCTATCATGGTTGTGCATTTTCAAAATCACTATACAAAGAGCGACACAAATTTCGTCTATTGCTTAAGAAAAAGTTGATGTTATTTCCGAAAGTTAAAGTGGCGGGCTCCATTTTGGGAAAACAGTCTGACTTGTTTTCAGAAATGATCAACTCAACTTTTAATTATCAGGCTAAACATGAAAGCTTTTGCTCATTTTTGATGTTTGATTGTTTTGTAAAAAAAAAAAAATGACTGTTTTGTTAAGCAAATGTAAAATCTCACTTGCCAGCATGGTGACTTTTGTTTTGTCGTTCAGTTGCAATGTCTACCCATGTCAGAAGAAGATTAAAAAATACATTTACAGTTTATTATCAGCATAGGTATTTAAAATTAGCCTCCAGCCTTTGGTTCTCTAGAGATTAATTTTCTAAATTCATAAACAACCACAGTTTTTACTGAAATATTTTGCTGTGTTCGCAGTGAATAAATATACAAATTATAGCACAATATTTTTTACCAGTGGAAACAGTTAAACTCACACAAACATTAGTCACATTAGTCTACTCTAAGACTTTAATTTTCTGACTGAATAGGCTTATGACTAAAGCAATTACATCTATTAAATCTCCTCAGGTGGCGTTTACGTCTAATTATCTGAGCGCCTGGCGACCAATCAGGAAGTTGCACCAGTAGTGATACTACGGTTTCTGGTTTTACAGTAACATGGGGTGATGTTTTTATCAGTTTATTTAAAACATGAAGCCAGACTGAGTTTAAAAGACATATGTGGAAGATGTTCTTCATTTAAAGCTAAATTTAGTTCAGTTTTAAACCAAAAATCAAAAACTACATGTCTAATAATGAACATTGACCTTTTTTTATTATTATTGTTTAGCTTCACACTTAGTAAACGTGTTGACTGGTCAGTGGGGAAGGCGCAGGTGTTACTAAAACACCCACAGTGGTTCTGTGCTATTAGTGTCTCAGAAATCCTCCGTCCCTTTAATGGTCACATCTGTGCCTTTGTTGCGTCAACACGGTAACACATTAATATGTCAGAAAGTGATTTTAATTTCTCCCTAAACCTTTAGATAGAAATGCAAACCAACTGACTGAGAAACAGGGCTAAAATCACTCCCGTTTCAGTTTTAGTGCCAGTCTAAACACCTTTCACACCGATTGCTGCTGTAAAACATTTAATAACTTTGTTCAATTTAGTTGAAACCGACTGTTGTTACTGTTCATTTACATAAATTAAAATCAGCTGAACAAGATCTCCACCTGCTTCCAACAAGGGTCAACATTTTTTTCCCACTTAAATATGTTGCATTGATATCAATTACAGAGCATAGTTACAGTCATATCAATCATAATTAGAACATGAACCAGATGAGTCTCATTTGTTGGATTAAAAGTTCCGTCTTGAACGAACCTTTAAGCATGTATTTGACAGATTCTATTGTATTTAAAAACTTATATTTTTATTAGTCTTTTGTAGTGTCTAATTAGAAGTGACATGTTTTCTTTAGCATGTAGTAGAAAATCATAGGTAAGCGAAATAAAGGTGCCAAGACATCATTCTTTGTCTAATTGACCCACATGAGGTGTTTCACTTGGATTTACTCAAATAAATGGCTTATTCTAACTTTTTGAATGAGCCTGTAGTGTCCAGTTTCATTGTCACTCTTCATGTTGTAGGTGGTTCCCACGCGAGAGGAAGTCCCGAGCGGCGCGGACAACGAGCTGGAGCGCAGCATCAAAGCCGCCATGATGAGGATGAAGAAGGTGGCGGCCGACTCGGACGACGAGGACCGAGGCGACGACGACGACTCGCAGAGCGCCGACTGGGACAGCTGAGAACACAAACCTGCAGATGAAGCCGCTCGGACACAAACCCGCCCAAAACCCCTCCTTCACGGCTGTGAGCCGAAGCTCGTGCTACGGCCAGATTTAACCAAAAACACGCTGCTTCTTCTTCCTTCTTCTGACGAGGACGGGATTACGCCTCCTCCGACTTAAACGCTTTAGTTTGTTGGAGCTGTCACACACTAATCCCATTGGTCCTCCTAAAGCAGCACCGAGATGTAAGAGATCCAAAAAGGCTCTGATCCAGCTAAGTAGTAAGTGACAGAATCGGGATTTAATCTCCTCTGAAACCTTTTTTTTTTTTTTCTAGTTCTGGGCGGATTCTTAAAGTGAATGGCTAAATGGGATGTTCTGCATTATAAAGCAAAGGCGATTGGCGGCACTGAAGCGCAGCGTGTGAATGATTGAAACTTACACAGCCGTCGGCCTGAAGGCCTGTAGTGAAGCTGCTGCTCAGCAGGAAGAAACTAATTCCTCTGTCATATTTCTGAATCTTAACTCAGTATCTTGAATGTAATAAACCAGTGATTCTTGAGAAAAGGGACAAAACAGGTCCAATGGATAAAGCACAAAATTTGAATAAAATATACACAAAATATAATTTTTTCAAATATCTGACTAAACTAACCATGTGAGCAGAACAATGTATGTTTTCTTGGTGTTTGCTGAATATTTTTTATTTTAAACTCTGTAGTAGGTGGATGATGTCTGTAAAATCCCTTGTCCTGGAGCAGAACTCAATAGTTTAAAACAATTAAAGGAATACTAAGATAATACGTATATTATGACAATTAAGTATAAGTATTCAAATAAATAATTATAAAAGTATCAATAAATTCAATTAAAAATCATTTTTATATATTTTCCAACTCAATTGAATTTTCTCCCAAGTTTTTGTCAACACCGTCAGACAAAAACAGAATGTAAAAAAATCAGGCATTATTGGGGGAATCATAACTTCTGAGGACCCCATGACGTCTTCCTTTCTCTTCCTTTAAGAGGGCTTAGCAGCTCTGGTTAGCTTATGTTATTCTTTAGTTTTTTCTAAAGAGGTTGTGTCAACACCATAACTGACAATTTACAGTTAATTCATTTTAATAGGGTCATTAAAAAATTATTTTATATTCATTTTTGCCAGATGGTGTTGACAAAGTTGTGGGTCAGGTCCATTAAAAAATGTAATTTTCAAAAAAATGTTGCAACAGGGAGCCTGCACCTTGGCATCTTTACATTTCCAAAACATTATTTGTCATATATGAAGACATATGCTTGAGGAATAATAAAAAAATGTATTGGGGGAAAATTTGAACCCATTTTGTGCCTCTTCTCAAGAATTACTACTCATTTCCTCAGATGTAATCCAGCTGCTGTATTCCAGAGCATTTACTGTAAGCTATGAAGAGCAGTGGTGTGTAAAGCCTTCAGCATTGTTTGTACTACCAGCTGCTGTCTCCAAGTAATCAGCTAATTCTTCCTTCACCATGCCGTACGTAAAAAGATCAATTAGGAATGCAGGATACCTTTTCTTTTTTTATAATGAATACTTATGTGCAATAACGACCCATCTCATCATCTAAGCCTTGGTTTGAATTGATTTCTGACAAACAGCATTGAAGGGTTCAGACTAAACAAAACATCTGTTCACTGAGCTGGCAATGACTGCACTGGAAACACATGTACTGTTTTATGACAAATAAACCCAGATATGAAACCTTTTGCAGAGCTTGCTTGAATCCAGACATGCGCTCAGACGTGCTGCGCCCGGGTCGACATCACTGCTCTTTAAATGCCGCACACAGGAAGTGCGGGTAAACCCTGCTGACTGTTCTCCGGCAGACTTTTTTTGCCCACCAACATGAGTCATGGAGCAGTCGTCTCTCTCTGTCTCTCTTTCAGCCAGCTGTGAGTGGCTGTTTTCAGCTGTGTGAACGTTAAAGAGCAGCTGTTAGCGGCGGCCGCTCCCTCTCTGCTTCGGAGGCGGCTCTGTGTGCGTTTCCTGTGGGGGAACATCCAGGTCGGGCTCCTCCAGGGATGAGGATGGCAGGTATTTTGACAAGCTCAGCCAATTGTGCATCAATATGAAATTCCCCCAGCCTGTTACTATGGTAACGGTGAGTCTTGGTTGTAGTGGCCTGCAGTGCCAGGTCTCTCTCTCTCTCTCTCCTCCTCTTTCTCTCTCACACATGTACCGAGCAGCATAGTGTCTTAATGATGTTTCACCAACTCGCCCACTCACCACCAGTCACACAATAAGCCTCGCAGAAAGTCTGCAGCCACGAACAAGCAGACGGGAGAGAAATGCTGCTTCAACTCTGGAGTGGAATGGGTTTTTGATGTAGAGTGGATTTTTTTCTTAATTTCATTTCAGTCGCATCAGAAGATAAATCTAAAGAAAAAAAAGTGACAGATTCTGTGATTCAAAATATCTTATTTGCAACACATGAATGGAAATGGCAGCTTCAGTCAACAAAAAGGCAGACTGGCTCCATGTGGTTCCAGTTTATCAACTAATGTTCTGTCATACTTCATAACTGATGGAGTTTTATGACTTGGATATCAGTTTGCATTAAGTTTTTGTACTGTGGAAGCTTATTCAATTTAAAGTGGAAATACCATGCTAGATTTATTACATTTCACTGACTAGTTTTTTTTTTTTTAAAGGAGTAAAGAATAGATTTGCCGTTGACAACGTCCTTGCATAAATTAATTTTCCATCAGAATTAAGCAACTTGGGCATAAAATAGATAATTTATCTGCATATTGATTAACTTCACACCTATTACTGATACTTGACGTTCTCTGAAGGAGCAAATGAAAGCTGAAGTAGAACGTTTCATAAGTCTATCGGTCAGTTTTATTTACAAAAAAAAAAAGTTGAGTGGGATTGAGTTGCCAAGGCAACATGTTCTCTGATCCTCTGCTGCAGTACCACCGTGATGATGTTTCAGGTGTTTCCCCTTCCACAGTCGGCCCTCAAACCAGCAGCTTTCATCTGAGCCACACACCGACATGTCCGCTCGCTTTACTCAACGTGCGTCTTCGTTACGATTGCCACTACGTTTGGCTCCATGTAAATCAACAGAGAAGAAGGCAGGCGGTGGCGGAGCCTCGACAGCAGTTGGCTCTGAGGGTTTATGCCACCTCCTCAGCACTTCTCATCCAGCGAAAAAAAATAATAAAAACAAACCCAAACCCGCTTCAATTTGTAAACGATTTAACCGTTTCTTTCACACACTGACACATATGCGAGTGTGAATTAGAAAGCGCTCCCGTCTTGTCGCACTGGATCCCTTACAGCAGGAGAAAAAGACACTCACTCACTCAGCATTGTAATGAAACTAGACTTTACCAGTTTGTCAGTTCAGTGGGTACAGCGTAGAACAAGAATCACAAAAGTGCACAAGAGGCGTCGGTTCAACAGGAAGAATCGTTCCGATTCAGGTGAGTTACGAACAGGGAGAAAAAAAAAAGTCCATTTGATAAATATCTCAGTGTTATGACAAGATCAAAAGAGTCATGAAAAATAGTCTCGTGTAATAATATTACAGGGTAAATATTTCACTTTGATTGCAAACATATGGTCTCAAATTGGACTTCCCTAAAGCAGCTGCAACACAGTCCTCTATTATGAAAACCTTTAAATCCGCAGAGTTTGTCCTCATCACACATTATCATACATCTGGAAAGCAGATCAAGATTTATAAACTTGGTCTGGAAACAACAGTTGTAGTGAGGCACCAAAAATAAACATACAAGTAAGACTAAAAGCAAAGTCGACAGGGTTTTTAGTGAAAAGGCTCATTCCAACCAAATGTTTTCAGTGAATGTTATTCACCTGTCAAGCAGCACCATATCCCCTCCTCCAGGAAAATAAAAATAACCACCACCATAACAAAAACTAAATGTGAAGGAAGCACAAACAACCCTGGACACACACAGGTCTGTTAACACTAATGCACACTAAACGGTCCTTGAACACAACACTCAGGGTGGGATCGGGGTTACTATCATGTTAGATGCTTATCGAAGGAAAGGTCCTGAGTTTTCCTTCTTTTATGCAAACATTATCAAAAGGTTCTTGACTAGAAACTTTGAGTTTTTTTTTTTATTTTTTAAAAGGATGATTTGTTTTCATCTTAAGGTTATTTAATGGAGATAAGTTGTCATTATGGTGATGGTCATTAGTTGGCCTGTTTTCCTTTCCAGGGAGAATTAAACTTACCTGGAGGCACTTTGTGTCACGGCCATTTATTATATATCTGCATATAATTTAATATATACAAACTGTCTTCTAACACACCTGAGATACATAAGAGGCAGCAGCAAGGACAGTCTGTAGAGGGACTTAAACGTTAAATCTGAAGGGGGTCGGGGGAGAAACGGGTATTTCCACTAATTATTACTTTAATAATGCTTTCTTTTTGTTCATTTTAGCCCTTTTAAGTCCCCGCTTCTACTTTAAGCTCACCAAGCTCATGTAGAAGGTTTACAGCCTTCGGAAAAGAGACAGATGGACAGAATCTAAGAACCCACCACCAGCTTTTTAAAGCCGCTTTCCCCCCCACAGAAGCGGATGAGTAAGCTCAAAGTGCGACTCTGTAGTCTCACAAAGCCAGTACACAAAATGGAGCCATTTTGTGGGACTTGCTTGCCTTCTTTTTACTTTTTTTTTTTTTGTTTGTTTTAAGTCTGCCAACAACTCTCTCTCTCTCTCACACACACGCACAAGGTTGTGTTTAGTACAAGCCAAAGCTGATAGATTCAGAGAAGACATCACTTTGGGGGAGTAGGTGCAGCATAGTTTCTGCCCTGAAGAGACATTTTAGTGAATCCTTCATGCCCGACCTCTCAACCTCTCAGCTCTGCCACACTTCCTCTCAGTTATCAACACCGAGTTTGGAGAGTCCTTGTCTGAACTCGTGCAGCTCATCCAGCTTTCCATCCAGAATATCCATGAACTTCTTCAGCTCGCCCTTCATGTTTCCTTGTTTCTGCCGGCTGTCGTTGATGTCCATCTGAAGTCCCTCGAGTCTCCCCTCCAGCTCCTTGTTCTGTGATTCTGCTGCCTGCAGGGCAGATGGTGGAAAAGCAGTTACAATACAGAGGGGAAAGGAAAAAAGTCCAAAGATCAGATCTGATTGAGAAGTAGATGGATTTCTTTGATGTTCAGTTTTAGAGCTCCCAAACGAAGAAACCGCCCGGAGGACGTTGCCCTTCAATGCAGAGTGGAAAAAAAAGTTTTCATACCCCTTGAGTTACAAACTTCAATATGTTTTATTGCAATTTTGCGTGATGGACCGACAAAGCAGTGCAGATATGTGGAGGGAAAGTGAATATAGTTTTCCAAAATGAAAATCTGAAAGAGTCAGGAGTTTTTGCAAAAATCTTTTGGGATACAGGCGTTCCACATCCAGAGACCAAGATCAGATAAATCTGATTAGTTATATAATTATCAGATTCACAATAGGTCTTAGGCTTGAACTTTGACTGGGCCGCTCTAACACATGGACAGTAATTGATCCAAATTATTCCTCTGCAGCTCTGGCTGAATATTTATGGTTGTGGTCCTGCTGGAAGGTGAACCTGAACCCCAGCCTGACGTCTTTTCTCCCTCCAACAGGTTTTCTTCTGGCCGTGGCCGAATACAATCAGATTTGTAAAAAAAAATTCCACTTTATAGTTATATAATCACCTTGTTTTGGTCCAACACATCAGAATAGGTATGTCTAAGTACATTCAATAATGTGCCTACAATATTCCTACAGGTGATAGTATTACTAAGAGTAGCTCTAGTAGAAGTAATAATACAATTAACCATTTTCTTATATATAAAATCACAATAAAATCCACTGAAGTTTGTAGTTCTACCATGAAAACGTTTCCAAGACAACGTGACATCTTCTTCTCAATTCCCTAAAATCATGAATGAACACATGAACTTCCTTTTGATCTGAAAAGCAGAGTAGCAGAAAGGACTTGTGTTTAGAGTGCGAGGATGGTGGTGTAAAAATTACAGGCGACACATTAATGCCACAAATACTTTTGAAGGGAGGAGATTAAAATAGGGGGTGCCAAATGGGACGTCCGTCTGCATGACTGCATCCTACAGCTGACTCCTGAAAGCCGATCTCCTCACGAGGGGGTCAGCTTTAAATAGAGGAGCTCCACACTGACCTCCAGGAGGCAGGCGCTTTATATTCATGCTTTTAAACTTTGATGCGTGAAAGGGATTTACTTTGTAAAGGAAACCTGCCTCAGGTGTTGGTTTAAAGCTCAACTGACGGAGCTATCTGAGGAATCGTGTCTGTTTGGATAACCGGTTAGATAATCTGCTCCAGCCATTATTCTCCACCCAGCTGGCAGAATCCAGTCCTGGGGTGAAGTTTGTGATGTGAAGCAACTACAGGAATGCCACTGTTTTACTTTACTCTCCTCCACGCTGCGACTGAAAAGCAGCACATTCATGACAGTCTGGGTGATCAATCCTGCTCTGAGTCAGCCAGCACAGGGTGAAATGAGCGTGAGCATCAATGTGGCTCGTGTTAGTCTTGGCACCAGCAGCCCATGCTGTCATTCACAGAGCCTGGCTCTTCTGGTTTTACAGAAAGTCCGGTTATCACTGGAAGAAAAAAAAAAAAAAAAGCCTATTTCGACGCAAACTCTTTGTTCTAAAGACCGACATGAGGCGGACCTGCATTGTTTTATGATTTCTCACCACAAAGCGACTGGCACAACCCTCGCACGCACGCATACACACACACACGCACGCTTACTGAAGTGTTATAAGATTTGATCATTAAAGCTCTGTGAAAACCTCTAGAAGTGCTTTATTTTATTCACTAAACAGAAAACCCGCTCCACCAGGAAACTAATGTATCCTGAGAGCAATGCATCCCTGAAAAGCTGTTTTTTTTCTCCTTCCTCAACAAAGAGCCAATAATCCACTCAGCGCTGCGCAGGGCACAGACCTTTATTAATAGATACAGTATCAACAATGTGTTGGTGAGACACGTGATAGGAATGTTGTGTCACCGGCCCTCGAGCCGAATGATGAATAGAAACTCGCTCTTCACCTCAGAAAGTGCCGTGTACGCCTTGCAGCGTCGCATCGGGATGTGTTCAAGGCCCCTCAGCTCCCCTTTTTATTCTGCTTCAAATTAAAGCTCGGAGAGGCAACGGGATTGTCACCAAGAGCTTTAAACATACCTTCAGTTTTGCAGTGATGCTCTCACACTCTCCCATCAACTGAGGGATTATCTCCGCCTGCCTCCTCAGATTCTCCAACTCCTAGAAAGAAAAAGAGAAAAAAAACTTAGTCAAAACCTAAAAAAAAAAAAAAAAAATCATGTCAGGCTGAAGTTAATCTGCATGATTAACTTCAAAACATTAAGGATTTTTTTTTAGCATTTTGTTTGTTGCCAAATTGAAATGCGGAAATCTACAAACAATCCAATTAAGACATTTTGTTACAAAGCGCAAATATTGTAATGTGTTTTACAGCCAGAATGAAAACTAGTACAATAGTAGAAGATAAAAGGGTTAGAATTTAAAATTCTGCACCAAAACCCCTATTTGTGTTGATTTAATTTTTATTAGGGCTGAAACAAATGATCAGATTAATCGATTATTGAAATAATCATCAACTAATGTAGTATACAGACTCAAAACTATACTAAAAAAAATTATACATTTTGCATTCAAGATGAAATAAAAAACTTTGAAAATATGCCCTATGTGAAATTCAAGTGGTCTAGTTTTAACTTCAACCTATTCAAATTCTGTGAAAAATTTTTGTTACCTTTTTGCCATATAATTAACAACAAATTAGTCAACAGATCAGTATTGATGCCAAGTCAAGCAGAAATTGCTCATCTTTTCACACTTAAATGAAAAATCTACAGACTGCACCAATTTTTTATCTGATTAATCGTCAAATAGGCAGCTTAATCAATAACTAAAATAATTATTAGTTGCAGCCCTAAGTTTCATGCATCATAAAAAGACAACAGTCAATCCTCTGTTGCTTCAATGCATTCCTCTTTATTCACAGCAACTCAACCGGCAACAATTGCCCCAGTCTTTGGTGCAACCTGCGGCAGTTTTGTCCTTTTAGTTTCCATTTGGCCAGCGCAGAGGTCAGCACCACGGTGGGTCCTAAATAATTCATTGGCTTGTTTTTAATTGGAGGTAGTGACAGTGTGCATCTACAGAAGGTGGTGAGTCACTGTGCAGATGAGACTCTGTGGGCCGCCTGCTGCCTCTCAGCGCTCTGCAAACAGCAGACTCTCTCTCTCCGAGCCCTCGGGGTCAGCGTTCGGAACACGATGGCCGATATAGCGCGGAGAAGAAATGCTGGAGCTCCCAGAGGGCCGCATATTTCACTTGTAATCTTTTAAAATAAGCCAACGCCTCTTTGAACTACTTTCCCTCCTGACAGGGTGAGAGATTCCCCATCGTCCAGGGGAAGATGCATATGTTCTAATAATATTCCAGCTTCCAGGTCGTAAACTAGTATATTCCATCCAGACGCAGTCTACCTCAGAGTCAGAGCAGACGTGTCTCCTGGCAACATGACTCTTCATTTTATCCAGTTTCATAATAATAGGAGCTATAGAAATCAACCTACGCAGTTGTCTGAATCGCACACCTCTAGATTTAGAAAAACGTTTCTGAATTTGTTTAAAAAAAAAAAAAATGTTAAAGGAAATATTACGTTTGATGAACCTGAGCTATTTAAGTTAAAGTGAAACCAAATACTTACGTACATTTATTCCCATTGTCCAACATTACATTAGTCTGACCCTGAAGCTTTTAGCTCAGAAGAACTACCAACATTATCTCCATTTGCTAAATGCCAGTACAACGAAGAATTTAGTCATAACTTTCTTCTACGTCAGATATTTACATCCACAAAAATTTTATTTTGTGGATTTAAAATCCAATTTTAAAGCCACAAAATTGGATTTAAAATTTTGTGGATTTTAATTAGATAAAAGTTTCAGTCCAAGAGAGCCTTGGAACAAGAGACGGGACTGGAATCCACAGAATTGTAAATTGTGTGGACTTTAAACAAGTCTCTCTTGGAACAAGTCTCTCTTAACTTGTACGCCTTGGAACAAGTTAAGAGACCAGGTGACCATGTAAGTTTATGTATGGAAGAATTTTAAGGCACGCCTCAAACACAACGAGTCGTCGTCTGACGTAAAGAAAAAATGTGAGCGAAGACATCCTGAGAGACCTGTGACGTCAGAGCTACCAATATTGGGGTTTTAACATATCAATGTTAAGATGTGCTTCCTCAGAGTCAGTTTAGTTTAAGAGGTACCAGATCGAATCATAAATTTTAAATATAAAAAAAATTATGATACAAATAGTTTTCATTTCTATTGAAAACTTCATCTACTGTCATAGTCCAGTCACTGCAAAAATGAGTCACATTTGGAAATGTAAAAGTCATCCTAATTACAAGCATAGATTAAATTAGTCACAATATGGTTGAATTTGATATTGTCTACATTACTATGGATGAGTTGGCCAATGAAAGACTTTCAATTAAACCTGTTTTTAACAAAAAATGCTGCAATAAGGTCCCTTTTCAGAATGTACCCAATTGCATCATCCTTTTATAAATGCATAATTGGAACATTATACATTCCTAAGAGCAGAGAGAGCGAAACACAGAAAAAAGGCACAGAAACATGTAATTAAATGAAAGCGGGTTCACCAGTAACCTCTAATTTGTGTAAAAATGTCTAGCTTGCATTCATAATTACATTAGACTAATTACCTGTAAAAAAAAGAAAAGTCTAAAATCAGACCTACATATTTGTGCTTCCTTTGGGGGGGAAATATATTCAAAGCAACTGCAAAGTGGAGGTAAAACACAAAAGGAGCAGTAAGTATAGTAATGATGAAACATGGTAAGTAATGCTAATCAGAGCTACGGTGGCCCACAAGCTGATAAAACCACCACAGACCTTTACTCTGCCTCTTTGTCTCAGTGCACACATCTTGGGAACCACACTATGTCTCTCAGAGCTTAGGTTTGTGAGTGGTTTACTGTGCAAGTGGTTTTATCAGCTTGTGGGCCACCGTAGCTCTGATTAGCATTACTTACCATGTTTCATCATTACTATACTTACTGCTCCTTTTGTGTTTTACCTCAACTTTGCAGTTGCTTTGAATATATTTCCCCCCCAAAGGAAGCACAAATATGTAGCACAGTAAACCACTCACAAACCTAAGCTCTGAGAGACATAGTGTGGTTCCCAAGATGTGTGCACTGAGACAAAGAGGCAGAGTAAAGGTCTGGGTTTAGCTAGATAGACACCAATAAACAGCAGGAGGAAAAAAAAAAAAAAGAACCACCACCACCTGTGATTTCTTATCCAGAGGCATAAAAACCTCCTGAGGGAAGAGAGTGTTGCAGGATTAAGAGGTGGAGAGGAACCCTGAAAGCTGTGATTGCCTTCATACGAGGGGACTGAGTAAATCACAATGGTTTAAGTGGTAGTAAACCACTTGCTTTACAAGCTCTTAGAGAGACGCCAGCTCTGGAGAGTGAGTCTCTTTGAACATGAATGTGCTGCAGTCTCACCTGCTCCTTCTCCTGCAGCTCTGCCTCCAACTCCTTCACCCGAACGGTCAGCTGGGTGTTTTTCTGCTTTTCCTGATTGGCTTCGTTGCACTCGGACTCCAGTTCTGCAATCTGAACAAAGAAGGAAAAATTGAGCTCTCTTTTGTCTGCGGATAGGTAGTTCAGCGGGGAGTACGGCAGACGTTTAGAGCATTTATTATGCAGCACGTGTTTATCGTCACGATATGTTCTACGTTACAAGCTGGGTCACCTTGAAACTGATTACTAAATTTAAAAAAAAAAAGGAAAAAGTTTGCTGCAAAAGGAAAAGCACGGTGGAAACACCAGCCCAGCTGCAAACACAGCCCACATTGATTATGAAACTGAAATGATTCTATTTATAGTGGAGTCAGACTCTGCTGCAGGGAAAACAGCAACTAATGAAAAGTACAGGACTGTGGTGAATTTAATGATCGTTTCCCCACACACCCCTCCCTACAAGAAATCAACGTTTTATGAGCAATCCTCTCATCTTATTGCATGGATTTTAATTAATATATCAGCCAAATTATTGATGAGAAAGTCATCCGTTGGAGACAAAGTGGTTCTGTGATTTCCTGGAGGCAGAGGTTTAGAGCCGTCAGCTTCTCCGACAGGATTGATGAGCTCGTGTGTTTTGTTTGAACTTCCCCGCAGGACAGTGCGAGTGCGTTACCTTTTTCCTCAGAGTGTCGCTCTCTTCTTGACAGGCAGTAAGCTCCTTCTTCCAGCTCTCCACATTAGCTGAAGACTCCTGCAGTGAATCCACCAGTCTGGCATTACTTTCCTTTAAAGTCTGAAGCTCCGTCTCGTACTTCTTAGCAGTGGTGTTGCTGCGAGGGAAGAGAGGCAGACACATCAACAGGTGTCGTTACTGAAGGAGATAAACCGCTCAGGGCTCAAATGACAGAACGGCACAAAATCATTTCATTTATGCTACAAAAAGGAAATCTGGGAACTCTCAAAGTTTAAAAAGCTGCATTTTAATCAATAAGGTTGGGGATGTTTTGATGTTCATTTGTTATGCATCACTTTGTGTTTCTTTATGCATGGATGGGTTGGCATGTTCTGTTCTTGCTGGAAATGGAGACCGGGATGCTCCTGGACATCCTGCAGCCTTCAGCCGTTTCAAGCAGTATTACTGCAGAAGCTAAATATTCCTTTAACAGAAGTGAAATAATTTAGTCGTTCTCCCTCAATAAATTACATATTTAATTTTAAAATCCTCGATTTCTTTGAGGGGGTGAAGTTAAAGATAAAAACGTTCTGATTTGGTCTAACCTTTAATATGCTGATGGCATTTAAATAGCATCGAAATCATCATTGCTATGAAACAAAACGGTTTTGTTTTATAAGCACAATTGGATGCAAGGAAAGATGAGCAAATACCAGCAACTCAAAGAATTAAATAATAAAAAAAAAAAAGACAAAGCAGACGTTCATGAAAAATTAACCTGCTTTACAAGTACCCATTTTATTCTTCTTTCTTTGTGCAATTGTAAACCTTCCTGCATAAACGTGTAGTACATTTCATGCTGCAAACCTTCCTGCTGCCCTGATGAACAACAACAACGGTGAAGAAATAGAGAAGCAGAACCTCTTTTTGTTGCTGCCTATAGCCAGTTCCAGAAAATTTTGCTTACTATAATTTTAATTGGCTCTGCCACCCTGAGGTCCCTGGATTCCCATCTGGATTCACATCTGGAGTTTTCATGCAATTATAATTCACTCACTTGGCAACAGCATTGAGGCCCGGATAACCCAACAGAGAGAAGCCTCAGTCAACACAACAGACCATCATGATCATAGATGTTTGGGAGAATGCAACATTACACAAACGTTTATTAAAAAAGAAAAAAAAAAAGAAGTGAAAATCTTTTGGGTTTAAGAAAAAGAAGACAAAATGTGAAAGTGACGAGGATCTGCTTTGTGTGGAGTGAAAAATGACAAAAAGCTTCATGAATTTAGATCTTCTCCATGTTGACGTTCTAAGGATTTAGTTAATTTTGTACATTAAGACAATATACCATGTGTTAAAATGACCAGTTTCATAACTATTTCACATCAATCAATAATCAAGTTGAAGGGTGAATATTTTTAAGTAACAGGTGCCAAGTGTAACAACATATAATTACAATAATATTTTCAAACTATGTTGGTACAGATTGGTACAGAAAAATGTGTTTAATATTTAAAATTTCACTGGATTAGAATAATAATACCCATGAATAAGTTGCTAAAAAACATTAAATTTAATCGGAGCCTCCAGCGGATCCAAAACGTTCCAGTGAGCTCTGATGAGATTCGGAAAAGATAAACTTTCCTCAGATTTTATCCTTTTCCAAGTGGTTCCCTGTAGCATCCATAAAAAAAAAAAAAACATGAATTAAAGTTTTTCTCTTGATAACCAAACTCCATTTTCTCAAAGGTTTATATCTCCATTTTCTTCCCCACCCGGTCAACTGGGAGACAATCTGTCCCTCCGTGTGAACAAGAAAGTCTCTCCATGATGTCTTTCACTTTCCTTTGCAACTGGGCATGGCGTTCCTACTTTTGAATACAGATTCATTTCAATCTGAATTTTTGTTCCCCTAACTAAGCAGAGCTGAAATTATTACATTTGAATAGCACTCAGTTATATCTTTTGTTGGGAACTTTCTTTTTTAAAATATTAATTCAATAAGGAAGATGTGTACATATAAAACTTATGCCAATTTTAAATAACTAAATGGAAAATCTAAATTATGAGGTGGGAAAACGCAGATCTCATCAGATCTTCTGATGAAATCTTACCTCTGCTCCACGACGCTTTTGAGGCGTTCATTTTCACTCTTCAGCTGAGCGGCCTCTGGACTGAAGGAGATTTTCTCATCATCTGTCCCATTAAAGCTCTGCGCCTGGTTTGCTGAAGGAGTCTCCCGTCCAGACTCCTGCTAGACAACACAGATAAAGTTGTATATGAGGACAGGCTTTCAGCATGCTTGGAGTTTACCTGCAGTTGCTAAATTAAAAACCGGGGCGTGGGTTTCGACATTCTGCTTTCTCTATAATAGAAGACACGGGTCGTCTTTCAGATGAACAGTGTGAGGAAGCTGAACATGTGAGCTCTGACAGAAGGGAGGAGGAAACTTTTGCCAGTATTTATCATGTCATATGGCCCAGTAGCACCCTGTGTCTCAGGACTGAGATTGAATGCTACCATCTGGACTTGCTGCCAGCCTGAGAGCTGGGCTGGCAACAAATGGACAGACCGCTGAATGATGTAACTCCAATCATCTTATCACTGGATCCCGATGATTTTATGAAAAGGAAGTCAAGATTTCTGGATAATAAGTCGCTGCAGAGAATTTCTAAATAATGTTCTCCCATCTGAAGTTGTGTCAACAATTTCTGTGTTGCAATCGGTTGCTTACAGGGAGGAGTTTCTCGAGCCGCTGAGAGATTCTTTACCTGGGAGTGGTTGCTCAACGTGTCCCCCTTTTCTTGCGATTTGTCCTTTGCCAACTTGGCTGCGTCTTTTACTTCCTGGAACTTCTCAGCAAACTGAAAACACAAGAAATGGAAATTGTGACAAGTGGCTAAACAAGTCGACACTGATTTAGCTTCTGATAAGTTAAATCAGCTTCTGATGTCTTTGGCTGCTTTGAAAGGAGATTCATTACTTAGAAATAAAAAATACTGGATCCACACCTCTTTTTTTTGTTTCAATACTGTATTCAGATCATGTGATTACTATGGAAGCTGTGCACTGATAGATGGACACATTAAAGAAAACTTCCTTCTCCAACATATATGAACAAAGGTTTGAGTGAAGACACTTGAAATGTTTACCTTTGTCAGCTGTTGCTCTGAAGCAAATCCCAGTCCAAACACTGTGTTGGCCCTGCTGTCCGCCCACTGGCCAAACTTCTGGGACGTCTTAGTGAAAGTCATGTTGGGTGTGATTGTGCTGTTGATGATAACCTGACAGATAAAACAGCCAATTGGTATCATACATAAAATAAAAAAAACATATTTGAAAGGAGGTCAGTACAAATGGAGTGCTAAAAAACTTTTCAATTTTGAAATAAAATTTATAAACTGTTGTATTTACATGTTAAATCAAACCTGTTGTTTTATCAGGTTTATGTTTTCCCCTTGATTGTTGAACAGGGAGTTCAACAATCAGCTTTGCAACAACTGCAAAAGCAAATGAAAAGAAATGTCATTTTAATCGGCCGCATAAAAAGACATCCAGATAAAAAAATGTCAAACGTCCAAAAATGAAGCGCAATTCTCCGATGGCTGCGGACCCACTGACATTCAAAGCATCTGTATTTGTGACAGTACACATTTATCTTTTGAAGCAAAGCAGCAAACGAGACAGTAAGAATCATCTGCTGCAGAACAAAACTAAGGGATTGTTGAAGTGCCAGAAGTCTGAATGTTTGTGCGTCGCTGTGAACAGACGAGTCAAAAGTCGGATTCAAGGAGAGACGTGCAAATAAGCACAAGAAGTAATTCTCACGACCAAGATCCAACAGCACCTAAAAGCAGCACATGTTAATTACCCTAACAATTAGGAAACGATAGAAGACAGATTAATCACAGTGCAGCCCTGGTCTCATAGCAACATGGCTCTGAACACCAGATTACGGATTTCAAACTGCTGACAGACTTGTGTCCTTTTTTACACCCCCACCGTCTCACTCTCCATCTTTTCAGTGGCTTAAGTGTTAAAAACATTTTCACTGAATCACTGTTGGACACCGAAATGCAAGAAAACATAGGAAAGCAATCCACTAGACAGATTCAAATAAAACAGCATCTCTTCTCTTTCAGAGGTTTCAACAAAACAAATGTGACCCAGTTTACCCTGAAGAGAAACCTGAACAACGTTCGCACGTGTCATTTTAAAGCAGCCAAGTGAATATTTAACAGAGCTCATTGTGCTGGCTCAAAGCAGTGTGTTAAGACAAGATAACATTTTAATTATCCTTGTGAAAAAAAAAAAAAAATCTATAAACAGGGCCAAAGCCACAGGATAAAAAAGAATATTGTAAGCAGACATGAGATTTATTGCGGTGCTTGACAAATAAAAACCTCAATATCCAAATGAATCAGTAGAAATGTTAAAAGTCTGATTTTTTCTTCATAAAATTTCACATTTTTGCGGCATAGTGCTCCCTACAAACATGTCCATTTATTGCAGTAGTAATTTTTTTCTAATTAATTTGTTTTCCCCCAAAAAACAAATAAAAAAAACATGCATAAAAAGTTAATCCTAGATTTATTTGCATCCATAATACTTCCAACAAAATCAATGTATGTCAGTCATTTTCTAGTTTATTCTTTAAAAAAAAAAAAAAAAAAAAAAAAAAAAAGACTGTCTAGATCAATAACCCATGTGCTCATGTTTCCCCTCTGGTAATAATGTGATGTGTCACAGTGGCCCATTTTTCCTAGCCAGTCTTCACAACCCCATTAAAGGAAAATCTGTGTTGATCTTCATAAAAATCAAGCGGCTAAATCTCCTCTTCAGTCGTAACAATAGCTAAAAGGTTTAAAACAACTGGAACTGCAAAAAAAAAAAGCTGAACAAGAACCCAAGCTTATCAATCAGAAATTGCAGAGTCAGCATGAAGGTTAGGGAGGTAGAAATGAAAACGTCCCAAGCTCAATGTTCGAGAACTGCAGCAAAGAGTGGCACCAAAAATCCTTAGCAATCATGAAAACAAGGATTGGGTGTGTTGTCATTCTCACTTCAAGTGACTCCGTTGTAAAAGCAAAATACTGAAAAATCACCTCTACCACTTCAGCATAATGGAGGGTCTGTAATGCTGCAGACCTGTTTCCTCTTTGAAAGACTGAAATTTGCAGCAGCATAAAGTAGCATGACCTCTTAAAAGAAAAGTGCAAAGATAACTTAAAATGCAAATAATATAAAAAATTAACCAACACTTGGCCCTTAGCATTGGAATGATACAGAATTTGGTCTAATCAACATACAGAAAAAAAAAAC
Source organism: Brachyrhaphis terrabensis (assembly GCA_903067065.1). Lineage (NCBI taxonomy): Eukaryota > Metazoa > Chordata > Actinopteri > Cyprinodontiformes > Poeciliidae > Brachyrhaphis > Brachyrhaphis terrabensis. Next base: position 106,389 of record CAEGAG010148107.1, read on the forward strand.
AAAAAAACGCACACACAAAAAACAAGCAACTTCCACATTAATCCCTTCCCCAAGATCTAAAACATATAATAATAATAATAAAAAAAACTTGTAGTGTGAGCTGAAGGGAAGGGAGGATCCAGGACAATGTAAATACAACAAAGATCCTTTTATCCCCATGATGAACTTTGCTGCTCTAACAAAAAGATTTATTTCAAGACTTAACAGATTTTTGTTAGCAGTACAAACATATGAGCAAAATTTCTGGGGATAGTTAACATTTATTTTAAGAAAGTCAAGTTAACTGGTACGTAGTTCCTCTGACTGTATTTTAGAGTGTAGGAATGCACAACATGGTGAGCAAGCAAATGTGCGAGTGGGAGGGTGTGACAGAGGGCGAGTGGAGTGACGCTGGCAGCTGTGTGGATGGTGAGATGGGCTGCAGATCAAGTGGCACATGAGGCACAGACAAGATCGTCGCTGGCCCACGTCCCGAGGGGCAGATAAAAACCCCAGACTTTCAGAAAACTATAGAAAAACTCTGTCTAGTGAATCCACAGAACATGACAAGTCAGAATAAGGAATGGTCATGCAAAACAGGCAAAGAAATTCATGGGCAGGAAAGAAATGACATGATTTTGAAGATTTGAAAAGGCCTGAGGGGGAAAAAAGCAAAACCCACAACTTGGCACAGTATTTTTTTTTCCAGGATCTTGGAAGCCAGAATGTAAAACCTGACATTACAGTATGACTCAAAGTACAAATCATCAAGAAGCTGACAGCAAGGCCTGTCACAGTTATGCTGTATGTTCGCCAAATCTTTCAATCTTACTATATATACACACACACACTATGATATGCAAAGACCGAAAATGCACTCGCATGCCCACATGTCTCTGTGGTGGCAATGACGCAGGTGTACTTCAGAAGGTAAATTTAGTTACAGTCAATGATGGGATCAAAGATCTGAACCCACTAAGATCTAAATGAGGGTGAAATCTCACATATTCTGTATCTGGTCTCAATCGGTTTGAGTGGGAATGTTTCCTGGTTGTTACGCTGATGGGAAGCTAATCATGCCTGGAATGTGTGCACGTCCTTTCTTCCGCTTTACCTGCATTACTCACATTCCTTGAATGTGAACAAAAGCTGTAGAGATGTTTGAGGACATATATGCAGAACTTTAGCTGAAAACTCAGGAGAATATCGCTCTGCAGATTGCGGTAATAAAAAAAAAATACATATCCAAATATGGAGGAAATTCAGCTCCTGACATTCAGCTGATAGGGAGAAGTATTTTTACTAGCAAATAATGTTTCAGATTATGCTGTGTTTATGAACATAGCTGCTGTTGGAGCTTCAGATTAACTCATACCAGGTTTGGTGTGATCCTGTTTGGTAATTGTTTTGGAGCTTAACAGCTCTGTTCATTCTCATGACAGCTGGACATGCAGCAAAACAGCCAATCCAGCTCCATTTTAAAACCACACTTCACAAGAACAATAAAGCTTTCTGGTAAATGAGCAGGAAACTACGAAGCATCCTCTCAAAACAACAATTCTGAACCTGACAGATGTAAAAACAGCAGGGCTGAGGCAGACTGTCAAAATAAAAATACCTCCTTGCAACTACGCTAGAGAATGTGCAGTGTTGAAGAAAACCCAACAAGATTCAGACTAAAGTTTGGCAAAATAATCTTCAAGTGCATTTTAACTATAACACCCAGAACTGTCTTTTTTTGTGGGCATTTCCTATTTGCTGAGGTCTTAGTCAGTGAATGGGACAGGAACTTCCATTGTGAAGAAAAGGTGAGATTTTTAGCAATAAACTGTAACACTATCACTTATAGAGTCTCTAAAGCCCACAGAAATGTGTAACAAAACCACATTTGAAAGGGCTTTTACAGACTTCCATGTTCTTCTGGTTTTGACGTGAAGAAACAGTCGTGTTCAGTGGTGACCTAACTAAATGTGAGCATTTCACAGTGTTTATACCGTAAAACTGAATTATAGTCATTTTAAAAATTAACATTGACAGTTATTTAATAAGCTGTACGTTGGACCAAAAGAAGAATGAAACGCACACAAATATTACATCTTTCTATCTTCACAAGGACTTTGCATCAACTTTCATTTATTTCAATAGAGTAACCCTGACCATTACATGCCTATCCCTATGTCTAACCTGAACTCAGTTTTTATTCATTTTTTAAGTAACACTTCTGTTATTGCACTTTGTAATAACTGAACAGTATTTTGATGTTGTAATCTTGTACGGTATATTCTTATCCTTCGTTTTTTTTTTTTACATATTTTTAAAAACTTTTCAATCTTTTGTGCACCTACATCCTGATGTCTCAATGCATCTGATAAAGATGTGCTCTAAAAATATTGACTTAAGTTAAATTGACACACTGCAAATGTGTGTCAATGTGAAACTACTGCAGTGGAAGTAAACTAAAATGATGAGCTATAGAATTTAAACTTAATAATCCTGAATCACAATGCTGGGGAGGAAAAAAGTAATCTGAAATGCTTCATGCTCTCCCCCTGCAAAAGTTTATCCAATAGTCCCAGTTAAATGAAAACTTAATACTTTCTAGGTTGGGTTTCTCCCTCTTTGTGCCCTCAGCATCCAGGGAGGAGATCTGAGTTTTAACAAGCTCACATTGTTTGCAAAGACTTTCTAAAATATGACAGATTGTTAACCCCTGAAATAAATTTGTCGCTTTACCTGTCAGGTTAGGGTATAAAAACTTATTACAAATAGAATAATTCATAAGCATAAAAAAAAAAAAAAAGAGCACAGCACTTTGCAGGTTCCTGGACTGAGCTGTGCAATTTGGGACAGTGACAGCAGAAAGTGCTGATGTGCTCTTCCTCTTGCTGCAGCATCGTCAGTAAGATGCCTACACATCATGACTGGACAAATGTGAGCTGATGGTCCGTCATGTTCAGCAGAACAAATCATTATTCTGGACAGACATGTTCCCCCTGCAGCTACAGTGAATGAACCAGAAACTATATTTAACATTTGATGACTCAACATTTCCTTGAATTTTGTTGCTCAGCTCTTAGAGGTGCCACATTCACTTAGTAAACAAGAAGTGAAAATCTAAATCTGAACACGTTATCTCCTTTTAAGCTGAGATAACATTTCATAAATCTTTATCCTCATGCTTGACATGTAATGGTTCCCTGCAGAGTTGTTATGACACACCTCTGTGGCGGCTACAGGAGTGTGGGGGAACGTGGCAGACAGGGAGGACAGCGGAGCAGAAAACAGGGCCGTCACATTATTTATATAGAGGATGCCAAATGCCTTGTAAAAATATTTATGAACCATTTGAACGTCTTCAAATTTTTATCACATTACACCGACAAATTTCTGTTTATTTGGGATTTAAAGTAATCAAACAACAAAGCAAGAGACTAAAATCTTCTTGCAGGGATTTTTCTTAAAAATAAGATGAACCTGGAGATGAAAACAGCTTCCATCCATTTGGTCAAATTTGCAAAAATACAGAAATCTATTGGAAGAACACTTGGGTTTGCATTTATTGATCGCTTACTGGAAGACAGCAGAAAGGGCTTTCTGTGCAATATCCCACATTCCAATAGAACCACACAGAAATCCTGTGAGATCCACCGGTCCGACGTTTGGTTGGTAAAACTAATCCACCGTCTCTCAAGTTGTTCTGCATGAATGCTGGGTGATTTAAGGCTCAAAAACTATTGCCTGGCTGTGTCAGCTGAGTGATATTGCTGTCATAATGCTCCGGCGGTTTTCACACAGAGAGGATTGCCATGGAAACCCATCATCTACCCTTTCACTCAGCTGAGAGAAATAGTTTTAATATGAAAGAGAGCCGAACCCATGTGGAGCGGCTCGTAATTGGAATGTCTTAAGTCTTGGTGTTTTAGTTTTTCAAGCCATGTAACTCTAACCTCAAACAAAGAAAAAAACAAACACATTCAGGCACATTACTCAAAGGATGAACCAGCATCATCAAGTCTGAAGAGGCATTTCTAAACAATGCTCAGGATTTATGGAACCTTTTGTGAAACAGTGCTATAATAATTAATAACCTTTTCAAACAAAGAAAAATAAACACCAGCTTGGTACGCTGGTCCTTATCAGTGGGAGCTTCAAATGCAACGTTAGAATCCATAATGAGTCATTCTGTTCGGTTCTAGCTGTGGGTGCACAACCTCATCTTTGTCTCCAGAAAGCAGTTAAAATGTTTGCCATTATGATCGAGTTACATTTTGACAGAAAATACGCAGCCACACACACACACACACACACACACAAACACACCTTGGATCCATCCACGCTGATAATGCGATAGCTGTTGCGTGTGCTGTCGTAAAAATAAGAGACGGTGACGGCTTGCTTGCTGGCAGGAACCCAGTTCTTCTTGGTGCTTGGATCGATTTGGAACACATGGGCCCTGGTGGTGTAGATCGGCTGCTCCCTGCAGAGTTGAAAACAAAGAGTAGGGACCACATTAGAGGGGACTTAAGATAGCATGAACAAATTATCTACAGGTTAAGATAAGCTCCACTGATAAATGAGTCATATCTCAAACTGTTCTTGCTACATGCACAGGTAGAGTCGCCTAATATCTCTTTGTGTCTCAGCGTCCCTTTCCTTCAGAGTCCCTCGGCTCTGAGGGATAGGTGATAATGTAACACAAACCCTTCAGTAAATCCTTATAGATACTCAAAGCCATTAGCACATCAGCACGCTCCTCCATCTCTAAGGTGTCAATAACACCTTTCTACTTGTATGTCAACACAAAGCAGGCACTCGTGGGTTTGCACTCAACTTCATTTTCACTTGGATAATGACACAAATCTTCAATAAAATTCCAGACAATTTAAAACAACAAAAAAAGTTCATGTTCAGACAAAAAGATCCATGTGAACTTAGAAAACTTCAAGATGCAATAGTTTTTCGACTAATCGTATGTCGGTGCATATTAATATTTCTCAAAGTGAACACCAGATGTCGAAAACAATCTGTAAATTTTACTGCAGAAATGTGAACTTGTTTTCTGCCGTTGCTTGAATGACTAACAAGTAAAAAGCTACAGAGCTTCACTACATTTAATCCCAGATAGTATTTTATGAATTTACAAGCCGACTTCAGTTGTGCCATGCTACACCTCAAATGAGCAAAGCCAAAGTCTACCTGCCTCCAAACTATTTTTAATCAGTTAAATGTAAAGTACGCATAAGATAAAAACTATAAAACTGGCTAACAGGGCCAAACTCGGAAGTGATTGTGTTGGAGGAACGTTTAAGGTCACACCAATTTTTCCTTGAGAGTGAAGTGATTTACCTCTCAGCAATTTTGCTGCATCTCTCACCAAGTGGGGAGAGATGGCCTGTGAGAAGAGTGCCAGTTGAACTGCAGCATGACTTGAGGCAGACTAAATGCTCCTCAGCTTTACACATCCCATTCTGAAGACAGACTACCCTCCATTTCGGTCAATTGCACCAACAAACACAATCGCCTGAGCAAAGACTAAGACACAATGATCGGAAAGCTGCAAAGCATTTTAAACGCCTACAGCCGAAGCTACTTTTCCCTCTATCATACTTTCATCAGTTGCCCTGGCATTGTGCAGAGATGTATACTAGGAAGCAAATGTGGTCAATGGATCATGCATCTGCTGCTTTTGTTCACTGACCTGCAAGATTTCACAGTTCAACATTTCCAGGTAGAACCTGAAGTAACTTGCCACATTTCAGCAGAGCAAGATAAAATTCTCCATCTCATGCAGACATTTAGGTTCACTACTGGAGCAAAGTAAAAGTCATCTTTAATATTAATACAGTGCATTATGGGATCTGACCTTTAGGCAAATACACTATAAAGGGTTGCTTCTGCACAGGAGTGCAGGAGAACCTTTTAAACTTTTCTGCTGCAAAACCTCCTAGAACAAGAATGATCAGAGACTAAAAGCAAAGAACTGGGGAAAGTAATGGGTAGACTTTAAATTATTTGGATTTACAGCAAAACAGAGATTTCAGCATTTAAAAGTGTATTTAAAGTGTGCAGAGAAAGAATAGTTCAGAACCAGCAGTGTATATTTCATTATTTAATTTAAAAACACACACCTCCAATGAGAACCTCTGAGATATCAACTTAGAAATGATCTAAAAATGACCTTAGAAATATTAAAATCACCCAAAGGCTGCCTATGTGAATCACTAAATATTGAATGCAGAAGGGAACAATTATAATTTTTAGAGCCCCTTTGTAAAAACTGTGATAAAGTAACATTGGAAGTGAGGAAAGCATAATTTTTTTATTTGATTTTATACAACCTGCGAGATCAGTGACGGATTTCTCACGTCAGTTCACTGAATACCGTCTTATGTTTTCCCAAGCTTTCTCTTTTCGCATTTGAGTTTTACCCGACTTAATGTTCATGACCCAAATCTCAAATTGATATCTTGACAGTAAAACACTGCATTTATTATGAATATATACAGAAAATTTAAATGAAGCCACATTTTTGACACCTTTTAAGTCAAAAACATCTGCAAACAATCTAATTTCAGGAGATGCAGGGTTAAAGCTGCACCATTAAAAAAAGAGGAACATGTGAAGCAGAGAGCCAGCCTGACATGCTGCCAATATTCATGAGCTAATAAAGCTTTTCCTTCCATTGGGATTATGGGTTGCTGAGAAATTAAAGTCTAATAAATTTGCTGTCCCCTTTAAGCCTAATCTCCATCTTCATCTGCTTTGGGAACAACAAAACCCATTATACAGATCACTGCTGTTGCTCCATCCACACACACAAACACACACAGAGGCTGACCTTTGCTGGGGCGGCAGTGTCTGAAGCCAGCTCGCTCTGGCAGGGGAAGACAAGCGAAAGGCCAACACTGAACACATGGCTGCACTTACACAACTGTTAGTGGAATCCATGATTTTTGGGGATAAAAGGCATTAAGTTGATTGATTTTTCCTGAATTAAAAACGCTGGGGATGTTTTGACTAAATACTGGTCCTACTGACTGTCGAGTGCTCTCTGTCCCCATCTGGTGCTTTGAATAATTTACAGGTGTGTGTGTTTCTGTGAGGGGAGGCAAGTCTGAGTTAATTTGCTCTGTCTGTCTCTACATACATCATCTCTTTGCTCATCTTAGACCTATAAACACTCATGGGACATTAACGGAGCAGCGTGCTTAAAAAGAATACATTAAAACAAATCTAGACGTGCCGATGTAAACCAGCTGAAATTTGTCAAATGTGTTCCTCCATCTTTACATTAATAACATAAAATGACAGCAGACAACACTGAAGTCCTGCAAAGATTTTCTTTAAACCACCTTTGATGTTCCTAAACATGACGGTCTAAAAGCGGAGTGAGATTTTCCAGCACTGTGATTATGTTCAAAAATGGCATTTTAAAGCCGACACTCTGTCCAGAGAGAAAGCGTGAATAAAAGCACACAGTCACTTTTGACTGAGACTTTAGATGCGCTTTTTATTGCAACTAGTTGCAGTCACATTGTATTTCTCCCCTACATAGTTTTTAAAAGACAAGAAAAATAAAACAAAACAACAAAAAGAAGAAGACAGAGCTACTAGAGGAACTGGTTTTAAACAAGATTCCTGAGTTTAGGAATCCACTCCAGGCTAACAATCCAAACAGACGTTACTCATCCATCAGCTATATTCGTAAATTTTATGACCAAGAGTTAATGTGAGGTCAAAGCGAACAAACAGAATGTCAGAATTGAAAACCAGCCTGTTTGACAGAAAATCTGCAGCGAGCAGCTTCAGAGACGGAGGCTGCAAATTTCCATTTGCGACAGAAAGTGAACAGTATCTGACTGACAGGTTATACAACCTACATAAGGAAGAAAATAAAGCAACTGCTGTCATTCATCCTCATTCAATAAATGGTCAGGATGGACCTGAAAATACATTAGCGCATTGAAATTAAATCCTGAGAAGCATTCTTACTAGTTCAGCTTTGCTTCCTATGTAGAAAGATAATACTTTACTGGTGCACACTAAAGAACCTTGGACTGTGAGTGCCGTTAAAAATGTCTGAAGTTTGGAGGTCAGAGAGGGAGTCAGCATACCATGTAGCACCAGGTTTGGTGCTTTGAAAGAGCAGTAAGTATATTTAAAAAAAAACATCAACTGTGCATTCAGGTACTAATGGAAGCAGAACCACAGGCTCCATCACATAAATGAGTTTGTTACATAATAAGATATTCTCATTTGTCTCTTTGCCACTGGGACAGTCTAAAGCCAGCTGTCCAAGAAATAGGTTTTCATCTTAATAAATCGTCAGGAAGCAAAACAAACCACAGGAAACCAGTGCAGTGGTACAAGCAGATTGAATATTTAGGAACAAACAAAATGTGATCAAGACAAAACAATTTTTGTTGTTTTACATTTTTATCGCAATCAAGCATTCTTGATTAGACATGTGCCAAACCAGAACACCCAGCAGCCCAAATGGTCCAAACAATGATCCAATAGGAAACATGCTGACCGCTGTCTCCTATCCATGTGCTTTAAAAAAAAAAAGTTTGTATTTTTGTTCACTTCAAGAACGTGACCAATAGAAGGAAAATTACTCACTGCTGAATTTGAACAAATTATATTTTATCACCTTCCCCTACCAGCGCTGACAAGAACACAGTTGGATTTTCAATGAGAAAAGAAAACAGGGGAATATCTTCTCTATTCCAACGAGAAAAGGGAAAATAACTTCCTCTAGTTCAGAAGATTTTGGAGGCCAACTACACAATATGGCACCATTAAAATGCAACACTTCTCTAATTTCAAGTCAGAACCAAAACAGAATCCATCACTGAGCCTAAACTGCAAAAAATTAATCAATGAAAGTCTCAGTACGTTTCTGTTTGTGTGTAATCCTCTTCATATGTCAAACATACAAGGCTGGATATAAACCAGACGTTTTATGGAACAGTAGAAATTCACAGATTTGACTGAACAAGACAGTCAGGAGAGAAGAGCTCTGTTCATTACAACAAACCACCTGGGTTTTCAAGCAATAAAGATGCCGTTTCTCTAATGAAGTCAGGAGGTTAAAGCCCAGTTTTGCCCCCAGATACTGCATGCAATAACCTCAGCTGCAGGATTTCTGCTGTATGTGACTGATATTACTGGAACAAAACTCTGCATTATGATTTTTTTTCCCCTTCTTGTGACATTTACAAAGGCACCAAGCTTGCTCTGATTCATAGAAACCTAATGAGACTTACGAATATGAAATATTTATCCTATGCTTTCATCTTTATTTCAGAGCATTTTCAGCTAAAAGTTTAAATGTGGATTTTAATATATAAAGCAAAAGGAACATTACAGTTTTTTTGAGGGACAAATGCTTTGCTTGCCAGCCACAATCACAAGTTTTTAAATTGACAATATCAACATGTTTAGAAAATAGGAGGAAAATAAATTTGATGCCAAACAACACAGCCGGTTACATAAACTGAAGCTATGCTGGTAGAAATGTGGGGGGGAAAAATACATTATCCTGATTATTGCAGGTCATATCAATAGTATCTTCACACATGGACAATTACTGATTGTCCATGTGTGCCATCACAGATAAAGGCTGGTGCATATTTTACTGTTGACTGGTTTTAGTCCCCAATAGCTAGCATGTAGAAAATGTAACGTTTCCTTCCCCCCTTAAAAAGCAAGCTCAGATCAAGATACGTGTGATCACAAAACATGTCAAATGAAATCAGCCTGCCCCTGCCTGCTTTTCAAAGAAGCGCCGATATATTCCTCCCTCTGCTCAACACATTTCTAGACCTAGTAGAGGACTGTGTGTGCTGTCGAGGATGTTGTGAAACACCCACTTCGTTTTATTTCAGAGGGTGTCCTTTCCTCCGCTACATCTTTATGGTGGCACCTTATTATGTCGGCATAGACAGCTTCACGAACAGGCTTGTTAACATTACTAAATGTTCGACCATGAATTTACACTTTGCTTGACTTTATACTGGGGATAGAAGTTCTCAATTTAATACTGAAGTGATACCAAGTTATCGTGTCAGTAGTGATGCAGGTGGAGAAAACAATCAAATCTTAATATGGAAGGAAAACGGTAAGTTGCAACATATGAATAAGTTTACACTTTATCATTTTTTGCGGTTTCTTTTCCCCACCGACTACAAACATTGTGACATCTCATGATTGCAGTCTAGCATGAAAGTATACTTTTGACACACTATTAACTTGTGCAATATTAGTATCGCAAAGAACTTTATATGTATATATTGTCTTTTTGTAGTCTTAGTGTCATGAGTCCATGTTTTGTGCGCCAATATTTTATTTAACTGGTTGAATGAAGCCAAAATGAGAGATATTTTTATATTAAATAACGATGTCTAATATAAGTTGAATTACTTATATCATGGAGCTTTACCACCCCAACATGTAGCTTTCTGCAGATTGCTTCTATACTGTGTCGAAGCCCAAACAGAACAGCTCTAACATCATTAACAACCACAAATTAAGTAAGATTTCATAAAAGGACAGGGAAAACACTGACGTTTAGATCAGGTGTTAGAAAGACTTGTTCTGTCTACATATAACAACAACTGCAGCCACAAAACATAACTGCAAGTAGATTTTCAAAATTATTTACAAACAAAATTGTCATCCCAAAATGACTTACAATACTGAAACTCCAACAGACTTCCTGGATGTAATCTTTGGTAGAAAACTAAATTGTTTATAATTAAAGTGTTCAATTGCACACTCTGCAAATTGATAATACATTTGCCCAGGTGGACAGACTAACTGCCCTTAATACCCACACCTGATTATTTTTAGTGGCTCAGATGATAAAACTCAAACTGGGGAGGATGTTTTGAAATGGTAATGAAAGAAAAGAGTGAGAAAAATGTGAGTAATCAACTGAGTCATTCCAATTTTCACCAATAGTATTACAAAGTTCCTTCACATCATGAAGCAGCTCTTTTACAAGTCAACCTACTAAACCTGGTGGATGAAGGATGAGTAAAATGAAACCCTCACCATTGAACTTCTCAGTCCAAAGGTGACTTAAGTGATTTTAAACAGCATGTTAAATTTTGACCCTATAACGGAATAAATCTCATATTATTTGGTTTTTTTACAAGATGCAAAAAAAAAGAAAAAAAAATACAACGTTCTTATTAAGAAATGGAAGAAAATGAGGATCTAAAAGACAAACATCAACCAAAGTTAGAATATAATCTTAGGCCTGAATTGTTTAGTTAATAAAAATATTAAAACAATGAACAAAAATACCAGCTCACAGATCAGTAAGTTTTGCCTTAAGAAATATTTGAATATTGTGATACAACCCCTGACATACCTGCAGTCAGTCTGTAGAGTCAGTCACAATACAGTCAAATCACTCATGACATAAAAATCTGATTTAATTCAGATTGGGTCTTCTCATTACCTTTGCACTCTGATTTTCTATAATACTGTAGTGTTTTATTATATACGCAACCTATTCTGAACAACTGAATTGACAGAATCCCCATTTTTTTCTTTTTTATTCCCCATCAGCCTGCTTTAGCTGCAGTCATCATCAGTGACCTTCATAAGTCTTGCCAGTTATTGCCGTCATACAGCAGCATCTCATGTACCACAGGCGACGGGCCAGGTTCACGCCAGCAGACGCAGCAGGCCTCCCACCGCCACACTGAGGTGACATGAAGAGCCCAACTTAATCTGAGAGATCCAAGGAAAAGGGAGTGAGGAAATCTCCCCACAAACCCAGTATGACAGCAGATGGCCTCCTGGGCTTCAACCATCTGCTGAGATAACATTCAATCCACCATCCGTGTCCTTCTTCCTTCACCCTTTTTACCACCAAAACCTGCTTCTGTTCTTGTAAATAAGAACTCAACGAGGGCTGCCTCCGAACCAGAGGCAGACAGGACACACACTCTGGTTCTCTGGTTAGGCTTAAAGTCCAGTCTCCTGTCAGGGCAGCCAAGCGACCTGCTGCCATGTCACAGAGCCTAATCAATGAGTGTTAAGCCTTTGGATGTCATTCTCTGGCCAGCCAGGAGATTATCATCTATCCCTGTGTTACGGCTGCTCCCAGCATAGCTTGCTTTAAATAGCAATATGCTGATTATACTGCTGGCTGCCTGTGTGCTTATTCTGTACAACAGGGCTTCAGGCAATCTAAGCTTTATTTTTCAGTACTTCCAGAGACACGGTGCATTAGCTACTAACCTCTTCCTAAAATACAACTTTCTTTCACACTGCAGCAGTCCAATTTTCTCACTCCCAAAATTCAGCAGCATTCAACTGGAGGTAGGTGATTAAGGCGTATGTTTATATTATTATTACGGAGACAAATTCACAATAGCCTCAATGAGTCCTATGGAACTTTAGTGACGAAAAACAAACAAAAATAAATGACGCCAAAGTGACTTCATAGTTAAAGACTAGTAATAAAGGTACAAAAGAAAAAAATCCTGGGTGTTTCCTCTCCCAAGTATTTTTTGTGAAATGATTAGTCTAAAACTTCATTTAGAAGTGAATAGTTTCGTCGAGAAGAACAAAAAGTAAGACACACCTGGTCAGCTGTGACTGATCCCTAGGGTGCAACATTGTTGCATCATCGCAAGGGTGTAATCAGAGAGAAAGACATTGCGCAAGTAAGATCGCCTCTGTAAAACTTCTGCTACACTTTCTTGTGAAATCAACTTTCTATGATAAGATATCCAAGAATCAACCATCAGTCCACAAACCAAATATTTGGATAAAAACAAAAAACCAGTCTATATCGAGGCCGCAACTAACAATTATTTTAATAATAAATTAATCGGATAAACTATTCCATTAAAGATAAAATAAAGGCACATTACTCAGATTCTTCATTTAATACAATAAATGATGAAAATAAATAACTCAATAATTCAATTCCTTTTTTAATAAAGGAAAATGTAAAAATATAGCATTCTATTAGTAAATCTGAACCAGGTGAAGCTAAAACGTTACCACCTAAAATTTGGTTGAAACATTACAGGCAAAGATATTTTTATCTTAATTGTAAAATTCATTTTTTGTACAGTTTTGGGTTGATTACGCCTCTTACGTTTTTTTTTTTTTTTTTTAAACCAAATGTCCTTTTTTGAGTCTCTGCACTCCAGTTAATTATTTATCCATTACTAAATTAGCTGACAATTATTTCGATAATCGATTAATCATTTCAGCCCTGGTCTATAGATATACATTTTTAAGTTACAATATAGTGTTTATAATACCAAAACAATCATGAAGCATACTTTTTGTTCTGTATTCAAATGGAATAAAGGCTTCATGAATCTCAAATGTAGACCCGCCAAGCACCAGAATGTGTATTTTACATTTTTGAATAGAGACAATGTAATATAAACCTGCCTGATTTCCTTTTAGCTAATGAAGTTGAGTGAAACAGACCTGTGACTTCCTGTGGGGTGCCGACTACACATTGGCTGAAAATACAAGTAAAAAGAAATCACCCATTAACCGAACGCTCATGTCGCCCCATGAGAAATACTTCCCTAGCAGGAAAGCCATATCGAAAAACAAAATGACTCTGGGTAGCCATACGATTTGATTCGAGTTGGAACATCTGCAGTGGCGTAGGACATAAATTGTGGCCTACAGTAAAACTAGTATTAGAATTTCAAATAATCAGTCAAAGCAGTAGGTGTGTAATTGTCTGGCATGTGGGTGAAGTCAAAAATCCATCGTCTCCAACATCAAACAGGGGTAGCATCTGTACGCCCCATCCAAGTGTCTAACCTGCGACCCTCCATCAGTTTGATATTCATATCAGACACTCTGGTCAAAGCCTGTAAAGCTATAACTATAATATCACAACTATAGGTTCCGCTTTAGATGTGCCACTTTGAACATCATTACCCTACATCTATACAAACTTGTCACATTTTCAGAAGAGCAGCCTGGTATTCATGTAATGACAAAACACTAACAGTAGAGAAAAGGATTTGATTGAAAACAAGCATGAGAACAAGATGCATCATTGCCTGAAAGCGCTTCTCCCATACTTCCTTCTTGCTGAGATTCAAGTGTAAACTTGTTTAATCACAGGCATAAGTACACTGCAGATTTCTCTTAGCATTGTGTGCTGCAGAGATAAACGATTTTAGAAAGAGAGCCCACCTGTTAATTTAAAAAAGGCTTAAAATTAGGGAACTGCAAGTGAGTTTAAAAAAAAAAAAAAAAATCAAAATTTTTGAACTGAGCCCATTTAGAAAGTCACTTTTGATTCTCTGATAATGTAAATATTGGACAAATCACCCATCAGCTGATTACAAAGGAAGCATCTTCTAAAACAAAGTGATGGCAAACTTTTCTCGTAATCTTAAAATGAATCCTGATTTCCAAGGAGACCGGCGTCTCCGCCTTCCAAGACTCCCTCGGCTAGTCGATGTTATAAGGCAGACTGAAACCACCCAGGAGCCAGGCCCTGTCTTGGCCTGGCTCCTGGTCCACTGGACCAGTTTCATGACACAAGACCAACACCTCTCCAAACCGGTTCGGTGACTGTAAAACTTCCAAGATGATGACGAGATTGTAAAACCGGTTTGACTAAACATGTAGTTAGAGTCAAATTTGTGTAATCGGGTAGAAACTAATAATGTGGAAGTGGATGACAGGTTTTCAGAAAGTTACTGAACATGAATACCTTAAAAAAAACCCACAGCATTAGCTTTGCATATGATGTAGAGGAATCCCTAAAATTTACATATTCTTTAAGAGAAAATTCATATTAAAATGAACTTTAAAAAAAAGTTGTGTCAAAATGTAGAGGAAGAGTAAGTACCTCACATAGATACCCCAATCAAGTATATGTCAAGTGGGCTACTGATTGTATAACTATGGAGATGAGCCAGAGTCAACATTCCACACAACAGACTATAGACACAAAATTATGTGCCGTTTCTTGTAAACCACAGTGGAAGTGCACACTAGCTCCAGAGAACACACACACTCCCACAAGTTCCATATCTCTCCTTGTTAGTGGGCAGTGTTGACTCTGACACCTCCATATCATAAGCCGCAAAGCTGTAGCTGCACAGATTATGAAGAACGTAAAACGCACAGGGATCCACGTAAAATTATGTGCTATACGCAAGATAATATATTTTACATAAAAAGTCGTATTATCTCACAGAAAAGATGTCTGTAAATATAATCTTGTGAAGCAAGGGTCCTCCTCACGGACAGTCGAGGAGAGACAGTTCACCCCATTCAGGTGAACAGGTGAACAGCTACGGAGGTATTTCAGAGAACCGACACACACACATTGAACAGTCAGGTGTTAATAAAGGCACTCTGAAGGACAGCGCTCTCCGGATCACTCACCCCATTGCAGCGGGCTTGAGGTGCAACTCCTTCTCTTTATTTGGAAGCGATAGAAAAATAATGTTAAAAGTGAGGTCCTCAAAATATTAGTGGTCAGCGGAGTCAAAACCCCGCTTTGTCCGCAGCAGGAAACAAAAAAAGAAAAAAAAGTCTTCTTGCTGCTGAGAGACAAGTGAAATATGAGAGCACTTCGATTCACCGGGTTGTCAAGCTCGCTCCTACAGAAACACGTTCAGTTCAGGAAGTTTTATGTTTTAAAATCCTCTCCTGGTTTCGTCGCTCCTATCAAACGTGAGGCGCTAACCCCACTTAAGAATGGCTTCCTCCTCGCTTCCTGCAGTAGGGCGATAATGAAATAAGTTGATGTTTGTCTGCCTGGTCTCAACGCGGAGTTTCTTCCTCCCCAGAGGGATTGCGTTTCATATGAAGGGCAGCAGAGGCAGCGAGCAGCAGCAGCGACACGGAGCGGCTTCCTCCACCTGCCTCCTTTTGCAAAACCACCCACTCTCTTTAAACCTGCGGTATCTGTGGTGCTGGGCTGCGGTTTCACGCTGACAACTGTGTCCAAACTGTGGTCTGAAATCACGAAATGTCCAAGGAAACAGAACCCAGAGATGATTTTTGTTTAGTTTTTTTAAAAAACACTTACATGTTTATAATGCTGAATTCAAGTTGAGATCCGTTATACAGTCAGATGGACAACTAATATGCATATTAGTTAAACCGCGTCTTCATAACCGGACTTAACACGGACATATGATGCTAATAAAGAAGCTTTTAAAGAGTTTTCTAATACCTGAAAAGCTTGTAATCAGGAGCAGGTGCGCGCGCTCCCGGAACCATTATTTCAAGCTTCTGTGTTTCAGGGGACACATTTTAGCGACGTTCCGATGCTGGTTGACGCTAAAGCTAACAGTTCAGTTATCGTGTAAAGGTACGTTCTTAAATGTTCTGCTAAAGTGCATTAGAAGGACAACTTTTATGTTTTAATTATAGTAATTGTACTGGATCAATTCCTGGTTTGGAGTTCAGAGCTGCGAACTTCATAGGAAAAAAACAATCTTAAAATCCGTGTTAGCAATAATAGCAATTCAGTTTTGGCTTGAAACTGGTATTTTAGTTGCTCATAATTCGATCCACTTTCAGTTTAAAAATCGCTTTGAACACAATATCTCACTGGTCTTGAAAAATGAAGCACCTTGAAATGTTTTTTAAATTAGTTTCCGTATAATAAAACTTGTAAACATAGTATTAAAGTTATGTTGGGTTTTTTTGTTTTTGAAAAAGTCAAAATCACCTATAACACAATCATCTTGGCAGTTTTCTCTCGTACTTTTTTCTTTTTTTGTTTTCTTCGAAGTTAAACAGCCTTTTCTTTTTATCGTCTTGCTAACAGGATGTCTGACACCTCGGAAAACACGCAGAGCTACGAGGAGCTGTTCTCTAACAGATTTTCACCGGAGGACAGTGAATACCAGCAATATCTGAAACGTCCAGCTGACCTGCCACCAATTGTTGAGGACTGGCAGGGGCGTGGAGGGGGAAACCAGAGGGGCAGGGACAACAGGTAATTTTGGTCCAGTTTGTGTTCAGTCAGCCACTCCATGGGAAATGTTTTATCCTGTAATTATTGGGTTTTTATGAATACCTTTCAGGTACCAGGACCGCCGAGGCTATAGAGACCGCAGTTGGGGAGAAGACAGGAGATGGCGAGGAGACCGTCGCGGACAGCACTGGCATGACAGAGACAGGAACTGGGGGCATGGCAGTGGATATCAGTCTGGGTCCAGAGGCTCCAATCAGGGATACAACTCCAATAATCGTCCACGTTATGATCGCTACTGATTGCTCAGATTTCTACTATTTACGGTCTCATGACTTGAGCTTCACTTGTTTGTGGTAGGATTCAACTGGTTTCTCCTTTTCATCAGTGATGCAGTAAGAGCTGCTTTATAAATCTCTTGTCCCTTGTTTTTACCTATAGCAGAAATGCATGTAAAGGCAGAAAGTTGCAGTGTTTGTGATATGTGAAATCTGAATTTCCAAGACAACTGTATTCATGATACAGCTTTACTTTTACCATCAGTGTATGAACTTGCAGATTAACTTTTGTTTCTGTTAGAATATGTATTTTTCTAATAAAATGACTGCTGGAATCAGATGTATAAAGTTTAATTACATAAACCCATTCATCTATACAAACCTTACTTTCAGATGTTGATATTATCAAAAATAAGCTTTAAAATTAGATGTTCAGTCATAATCATTAAATTATTGAAAAGTTCACTTAAAGTCAAATGACTAAGTGAAAACACTCTTTAATAATCGATTCAACCCTATTTCTGTCAATTATGATTTTACATCAAGTCAATGAAAACGCATCTAAGATATTACATAAGATCAATCAACATTTTCAATATTGAAATCTGGGTTTAATAAAAAGCGTGCTTTAATGTCTACTTAAAGGTTGTGGTTTTCTTACAAAAGAACCTTTGGGGAAAAAGCAGCAGCTTTTTTTAAGGATACTTTGCTTATTTCACAAGATGCAACGAAAACCACATTCTGGGAATTTTCCAGCAGCATTCAGAGACCAGTATTTTAACCAGCCTGAGGAGTTACGTTTGTAATCCACTTAAAGAAACACAATGAGGTAAAAAACCAGAAATGTTAACCTGTTAATTTTGTGAAGCAGCAGCTGACACTTAAACAATTTCACTGTTTTAATCTCTCCTGTGACAAGATTTTTTTTTTTCCTAATTTGGGAGCAGATAAAGATCAAATCACTGTCCTACACAGAAAAGACATGGGGTTTTTTTGTTCTAAATTATTTTACTTATGCAGCACTTATAACTCTACCAGACAATATCTTTAGCAGGTTAATAGACTTTTAAAATGCTCATCTGCAATCTGCACTTTTAAACCCAACTAATTTCTTTCTCTAATAGAGATGATTATAGCTCATACACATCTACTGGTGGTGAACATTGTAATTGTGGAGTATTAACATAAATGTTGGTCTAGTAACGGGGTTGGATAATATACCCTCCTGATTATATTTAAATACTCTTCAATCCAAAGGTATCTCATGAATAAGACATGCTCACACATCACTGTTGCTGCTGAAAGGTCGTACTGCTTCTGGAAATAGAAACTCCTGGTCATCAGGGATGTAGCATATCGTTACCTACCTGATTGGTTAAAAAGGTGAAACCAACATGTGTTGTTATCAGAGGGTTCTTTTAAAGAATACTTATGTTCGTAGATTAAAATTATGCATTTATAAATACACTAAAATGTTTGCTAACAGGCACTGGAGTTAGTGTATTAAGGCACCCAGTCTCAATTTTGTTCTCCAGTTGGGCTTTTTATATGGGTCACTGAAATGCTTCCTGAGAACAATGAAGATCATTTAGGACGAGTTACATTTAGTCATTCAGCTTAGTCCTTTAGATTTCAGTTAAACTGCCTCAAGTTTATCAATGCATCTGCGTACAGAGTTGATTCAGAGAAGGTTTTTCTTTACCAGCCTCTACTGTCCATGTTGTGACCTTAACCCCGACTTTACTCTAAGTAGAGAAAAACCTGCATTCACAGTCAATATTCAGAACAGTTCACATTTTTAAAAAAAAACATTGATGTGCCTCATTAATACATTACTGCAACATGCACCGTTGGCTCTGGCATATGTAGCTCAGAGCCTTAATGTCGGCACTTCGAGCTTTACAGTCCATTAAACAGAGGAGCTCTGTTATGTGATAAACAGTAACTGTGTTTGAATGCTACTGGATTTGGGATGATTTCTGAGTTTTATATTCAGATCCCCAGTGTTTACAAGGCTAACATTTAATTTGGACAACACATTCAGCTGGATGATGAGGAAATGAAGAGAGGAGAAGGCTTCGAAGCAACCAGTTCAGATTAAATCATCTACATCCCAGAGTCCTGTGTCTCCAGCTCTTTTAATATTGTCCTGTTGGCACAGTTTGGATTTAGCAATTTTTTTTTCTAGTCTTATTAACATTAATACCGAATAATTGCCTAATCCTGGAAGTTGAGGTGTTCCTTAAGATAATGGCATTTACCCATTGCTCATTGTTTTAGAAAATTGTACAGCCATAAAAATATATTTTTAAGGACTTCTTTTGATCAAAAATCCATAAAGTGAGATTTTACCTTTCTCTTTTACAGATTTATTTGTTTATTTTTTTTTTTAACAAACGCATTGCATTCCCTTAGCCTGCTTTGGACTTGTAAGAAGTACGGCATTTGATAAAAGTCCAAAACTTATTTTTCTTATCCAAACAACTAGAAGAGTAAGATGAACTAACATCCTCTGAAAAGCTTCATAAAGTAGACCATATATGGGGTTCATGCCGTTGCAAAGACTAATCCATGCCAATGTGTTAACCTGCTCCCTTCATGAGCATCGGCTCATTCTTTGCACTCATCTTCTAAATAGAGTATAACATTATTTCAAATGTTTGTTTGTTTTTTTACTGCATGGAAAAATATCCAGAACCTTTTAGGATTTATTAATGCCAAAAATCTTCACCCTTTGCTGCGTTTTAATTAGTTATCTGATAGCGAATCATTTAGAGACTGGGAGGAAAAACAATAGAGAGAGACGAGTACGTAGAGAGACGGGAGTACTGCCTCAGTCTCATCTGCCGGGCTGTCAGGCTTCATGTGGCCTGTTTGGGACAATACAATGTGACAGCAATGGAGACACTGTGCTGGGGGCCATGTCCTTGGTGATGAACTCATACAGTGCAATCATCACTCCACTCTCTCCCCTTCTCACCACACACAGAAATACATGTCTGCACACAATGAACTCCAGCCCCCCCTTCCCTCTATTGCACACAGACAGGCGGGGCCCTGCATCCCCTCGCCCCTGCAGCACTTTGCGACCTACATCTGGTGTTGGAGAGTGCAGGGACTGAGATCGGCCCGGGTCAGCCAGCCCCCAGCCTCCAGCAGACAGTACACAGGATTTGTGTTGCATGTGAGTCTGATTGGTGGAAGCATGCTTGCTTTGCTGCTCTTGTCGAAATTCATGATTTCCAGTTTGTGCCAAGAACATGCATGTCTCCACACAGTTGCATCTCATTAAATCATGTGAGCAAATGCTAACCAGCCACCCGTATGCATTTGATTAGGAAATTAGGAAAAGGATTTTTATTTTAAAATTCCTGCTGTTAGATGAGGTTTGACAACATCTTGTCCTCTGTTCATCCAGCTGCACACCCTATAAATTAATCATGCATCTGCTCAGGTCATGCATGTAAAGAGAGTGGACTGTGCTGCTGAGTCAAGCTTGTTAGTCTGATCATATCTGGCGGTATCTTACTTTACTCAAACACGTTAATAGGGTGTCGGGATATTCTGTGCCTGAAAGGTCCATTTAAAAATGTTTCTTTCAGCTCCTTTCAAATGTCTGCTGTTTTTTTTCCTTCTCGCTAAATATCCTGACACAGTTCTGTTGAACTTCATTTCACCTTGAACGGTTTATTCGTAGTTTGTGAGTAAACTGGAAGTACAAGAAAATGTGTCACTGAAGGACTGCTTCTGATACAGGAAAAGGTCACAGCGGCATGCAGGTCACCAGTCATATTAGAGACACGCTTTGCTCCTACGAACAAGTTGACACAGTTTACTAAATGTCTGTTAAAACGTCTGATACGCTTTGACAAAAATGTGACTTGGCTATCAGGAATCAGGGTTTGCTCTTGTTAATGTTTTGGGGGTCACAATAATAGGTGAGTTCTTGTGACGGTTAAAAATGTGGCGTTCATATCTGATAGCATCCATAAGTGATTGCGCAAAAATTCCGACAATAATTTGTACCTAAACAATGCAATCTTGATCTGTACAGAATAATAAAACTGAAAAAAATATTCAAGATTGAAAGATCTCCCTGTTTTTTTTTTTTGTTTTTTTTTAACTTCAATTACTTTTTGAATGCATAGAAAACAAATGAATCAGTTAGGTTTTCTAAATCTGCATTGTTTTACTCACTAGTTACTTCTCTATTGTATCATGTCAACTTGCCACAAACAAATGAATCAGGAAATTCAATCTATTAAATGATGCTATTTTTCTGAACTTGAAGTTAAATTAAACTTGCTAGTTTAATTTGTCTACATTATGTTTTTTTATTTACCTTTAACAGGAATCCTTTATGACAGCAGTGGTTCTGATGACAAAAAAAACGGAGAGACCGTGAACATAAAACTGAATAAATATGATCACAACTTTCTTCACAGTTGGTGACAAAAAAACACTGTACATTATATACATAAGCTAAATTATGGAAAATCAGTTCATATATTAAATGATTTTTTATCCATTTTATTTGCGACGTACAGACAGGAGGAGCATGTCCTCATAGAATGGCAGCTAATGCAGTTAGAGAGGTTGATCAATCCCAGGTGAGGCTCAACTCACTGCTGCCTCACCGGCTTCAGCGATTTTGAAGAAAAATAATCAGAATTTGTTAAGCTAAATGAAAAATATCTTAACTTTATAGTACAAACTACAGGGTGTAAATAGCAATATAAATTATTTTATCATTATATGTTATTTTTCCATGATCAGGGGTACCGCACGTCACTGTCAAACTCCTTCCTGTCTATTCAGAGTCTTGCAGGAGCTATTGATGCTCACCATGCAGTCCTGTCTACATGGTGTTTAATTAGCCAACTGTCTAAAATCATCAGGAGACAAATTGCATAACCTCCACCAGCTGGACAAAAGGAACATGTTTTTTTTTTTCTTTTTCTGCAGGTTAGTTTTGCTCAGAAGCAGCCAGATATTCACTGTGTCTCACACCAGGACATTTTGTATAAATCCCATTTTAATGAGTTACAGATATGGAGGATGTGTCAAATCACACTGCACAGGATACGTAAATAAATGTAAGTGTGAAGATAAATTATGTCAGCAAATTAAAACAGACAAGCTGCAACCCAAAGTCAAATCCTAGCATGTGTACTAATGCAGCACAGATTTCAGGAGGCACTTAAAAAAAGGAAACTGTTTTCAGAGTCAGATTGAGCAAAATGGAACATTTTTCAGAGTAAAGTAATAGGACAGGCCAAAATGTGAGATTTAACACAAAAGCTGAGCAAATATATCAAACTTGTTTATTTCTGTACCTGCAGGGCTGTTGTTCTACTCTTAGAGGTTACTCTTCTGTAGACTCTGAGAGGGTTTTTTTTGTCAAATCCTCCTCTTCTCTTTGTTTTTAAACAGACAATGTCCATTACACAACACAAACATTTCTGTCTATCATAAGACTAAGTAGATTTCTTTCTATTTGCTAATTTTCATCTACAACTCCTGGCAGCTGTACAGTATTGTACCAATTAGGCTTGAAAAAAAAACAACAACAAAAGATTCAGTCTATTTTTCTTACAGTTAACGAATGTGACATGGCTATTACAGCAGCTTGTCTGAGCTGAGCTCTGGATGTTGAGTCAGAAGACAGTCAGAGGGAGACCGAAAAAGACACAAAGAACGAAGACCCACAGGGACCATCAAGCCTGACCCACTTGGTTCAAATTTGTTGCTGTAGGTATTCTCCATGAGACCTTGCGGTCTTCTCCAGTTAGAGCTGTTGTTAAGAGTTTGTGTAATAAAAACTTAATTGGTAGATGGGTCAGGAAATGTAAAGTATCTGACCCTGTTTCCCAAAACGCATGACTAAGCTTAGTCAAAAATCTGAAGAGAGATCGCTACGTAAACTTCCTATAAACTCTAAGCAGTTTATCTGTCTCTGCTGAGGAACAGCAACCTCACTGCATCATACGACCATGATACTGCCATCACCGTGCTGCGTCACAGTGATGGTGTTTTCAGCCATAGACAGTGATTTGCTTGTGGGGTAAAACATTTTGGTCTCATCTGAAAAAAACAAAACAAAACACCTCCTTAAACATGTTTGCCACTTATGCAAAAACTTTAAACAAGAAAGTGTTCTCTGATTAATGTCCCAGGTTTGTGTCATAGTCTTCTTCTTTGGATGATGCACTGAGTACTGTGTGAATTGTTAAACTTTAATAGGTCTAAATAAATCCGGTCTGAGACAAAGTTTCAGATTCAAACTTTCTTTAGTTGTGTATTATCTAAAAAGAAAAAAAGAAAAAAAAAGGCTATAATCTTTGATGTTAAAATGTGCACTCATATCCTGGATGTAAAACCACTTTAGAAGAGATTAGGACGCTATCCACAGTCGCAGATACACATTATCATTATTGCACAGCAAAGTCCTCAGCAGTGCCTAATATAGTCCTGCTTCATTGTGATAAACATCTCACTTCTGCACTGTCGTGTGTCATAAATTGTCAAGAACCAACAGCAGAGGCAGAAATCGCCTTCCCTGCTGTTAGTGCTCCAGTCGAAGGCTCAAACTGACAAAGACAGCTCATTCTGCTGTCATACACCCACCCACACAGTAGCAGACACAAACACCACCACACACATTAAAGCATAACACCCTCTCATGGATTTGTAAGCTAATAACTTCAGCAATGGAAAAAAAAAATCACATGATACAGTTAATATTGTGTTCAAGCGTATCATCTATCCTTTGTTCAATGGAAATGTCCTAATAGATCCTTTAAATATTATATGAGCTGTATTTCAACACATTCCAGGCCTTGTGACACAAAACAAGTGAGAGTAGAGGCTTCAGAGTGTGTCCTACTTTATTACTGTTTTACATCGTGGGTGTAATAAAAAAATAAATAAAAATCCATGCGTCAAGCTGATTTTACAGAATCTTTCTTCTATAAAAGGCTGTCTAAGTGGGCAGTCGGCAGGAGAAGCTCTCAGGTCTTGGTGAGTCACCTGACAGCCATCGTGGATCCATCTCCTCATCAAAGCCCACTCACAGCTGTCTAATAGGGCCCTCTTGTTTCCAAAGCGCGTCTCGCATAATGCATGTACACCTTATGCAATGCAAGAGCGCTTGGGTTTTTGAGATGTTTCAGCAGATGGCCCTTCAGCTCACACAAGCAGGAAATCCTTCAGGGCAATGCTAGGCCACTTCGCAGCATGATTCAGGTAAGCATAACAGAAGCTAAAGTTATGAAATAATGTTTTGAACTTTGCTAAAATCATCATTAAAAAAGCCCCTTAAAAATAACAAATACTCCACTGAAAAATGAGATAAAAAGTGTTTTTTACACGGCGGGAGTAAAGCGTGCAACTCCTCGCGACCGTTATAGGTTCGAGTCGCGGACCTTTTGACCTTTACCGCATATCGCCCCCTCTCTCATTCCCCACTTGTCTGTGGACGTACTGCCAAATAAATGGCCCTCTAGCAAAATAATAATTTAAAATATCGTTTAAAAAAAAAAAAAAAAAGAGTAGCTTCTGGATTTTCACAATGTTGCATCACTTATTTTTTTACTGAATACATTGATTGTTGGAGGGAAAAAAAACATTTAAAGATATTTCTCAATTTATAACTTCCACCAATAGTTTTTCCTTGTTATCTGCAGTTAAATAATTTCAGTGGTTTGAAATTTGTTTAGGAGACAGCATCACCTAGTGGCAGACCACAACAAAAAAATAATAATACACATGAAATATTGACTGAACGAATCAGTCGGTTTGGTCTTAGCGCGTTTTATTGCCCAAAGGCTAAAAATAAACTAATTCCGGTTTAATATACCCATAAATGTCTCAGAACATTTGTTTCCTGTTTTACATTTCAGTGAAGTGGTAAGTAAACACTGTGTAATAAGTTACAGAAAGAACTACTGGCAAAATTAAGCACAGGGAGCCTTTGCACAACACAGAGAAAAGGTACTTGAAGACCCCTGTTTTATAAAGTACAACAGTGCACATTAAAAATATGCATCAGCACAAACAGACAGAGCGAGTTGGCCTCTTTGAAAGTTGTGTTGCTGTCCTTGTTGTTTTAGTTGTGCAACTTCTGCACCACAGGCAGCTTAGTTGCACAGACAGAACATCATTTAGACAACTTACGACAACAAAATACAATTTTAGGCCCGAAAAACTTTTTTTCTTTCTTTTTGCAAACAGAGTTGCACGTGTATATATGTACAGAGATTCTCACACACGGCATTCTCACTTACACACACACACAATACTCCAGGCGATCCCGAGGCACTGCATCCATTCACAGAAGTCCAGTCCTTCCAGTGGCCTGAGGTCTCCCTGGTTCTTTGTACCTGCATGGCAGCATGTAAAGTTCAAATGTAGTAGATGATCTCCGGTATCTGGCCGTCCTCTACCGACGTGCCGTTGTTGTTTCCAGGTGAGCTAAAGAACAGAAATGTAGTTTTGGTCCCAGTTGTTGATTCTTGGGTCACTTTCTTCAACCCTTTAGTGCCGTAATGAGAGTCTGGACCCTGTGAAGTAAAACACGAATCGGTTAGTTCAAGTTTTCGCGACGATTTCTTCTGACGAAATGCTCATGCTAACCTTTAGGGTGGCACATGCAGTGTAGCTGATATTGGGCAGGATCTCCACAGGCTCTTTAAACATCACTCGGAAGGTGTTTCCTGAGCCGTCGCAGCTGAAACCGGTATCATTCTGGCCCAGTGTGATACGTTTGTCACTCTCTAAGATCTGAAAACAGGAAATTGTTGATTTGTTATCAGAAGCATTGTATGTTTTGTCTGCATAAAGAAAGAAGAAAGAGGTTATTGGTGGTTTAACAAGCAGGGTGGTTTTATTTCCCTACATGTGGCCACGCAAGTACTGTTTTTCATTAATAAATTAAATCAGAATTTGAAAAATGTATTTACCACTTTGTCTAATAATAAAATTTGCTTTGCAAGTTGTCATTTAGGGACAAAACTGATGTGGTAAAAGGTCCCAGCACAGACTGCACTTGTTTTAAAAGGTCAATCTGTTCGGATTATGCAGCAGGTTAATGATTGTGTTTTACAAGGAGGTTTAATCAGTTCTCACCTTTGCTTTATTATTTACTCCTGTTGCCTTTTCTTAAAAGTTAAAAACTGTGAAAACATTGTAAAGATTGCTAATGATATCCCTATTTTCAAACCACCAGATATGTATTAAGCAATTTATTCATTTTTTTTAAAACAGTCACATCTAGGAGTGAAAATATGATCAGTTCTTCTGGCTGCCCTCTTCAAAGAGGATTAAAGCTGAAGTCATAAGGTAACTAAATCTATCTATGTCAGAGGTTTGCAAACTTTACAACCCAAAGAGCCATTCTTGCTCTCAATCCATCTTAATAAAACTTGTTTAGAGCCACAAATATCACATGACTTTTTGAAAAAAGACATCTTGTAATTTCTACTGAATTGTCTTCAATTACAATATTTTATTTACAAGTTTTGGGTTGTAAAACAAAAAAAACCATAAAAGTTTGTTACAAAAGGATGTTTCCATAAAAACATCTTCCATGGGATGTTTTTATGGAAAATCTGCAAAAGACAGTTTTCAACCTAATGACAGAAAAAAAAAAAAAAAAAGATGTAAAAAGATGTTTCTGGTACTTATAGTGACATTCTGCTGAGGAAATGCAATGCAATTATTCCATGACAAAAAAAAAAATTCCTGAAACCTATCTATATTTAAAAATATTAGATGATTTATCGTTTTTACTCATGCTATTCCTACTGGACCAGAGGTTGAAGGCCTTACCTGAATGTTGACCTGATAGTCAGTGGGTCCATGTATTGAGCCATATAAGCCAAAACCCACGATGGATATTCTTCTGCTAACATTAAATCTACAGAAAAACATAAACAGGAAAACAGTTATTAAAACGAACCACGGGTTTCATCCCGGCGTCGACTAACGAACGTAAGCTAACCTGATTCTGTCGCTGGTGCCGCTGTACCCCCACCGGCTCTCAACCTGCTGGAATCTATTAATGCTACACTCCTCCCCCCTGAGGCAGCAGCGAGGCCTGTCAATGTAGTCGACCCGTGGTTTGGGGTTTACTGTAAAGTGTAAAAACAGATTTACCACCTCCCGATCGAACAATATTCCAGATTGGGCAGGCCCTGTCGCACAAGAAAAAATATCAAACTGGTTTCTGTGGTTGGAGCTGTATGGACACATCAGGAAACATGAAGAACTCAGCAGATCAGTGACGGCTGATCTGCTCAGGATACACTGATAACCAAACGGTCCTTCTGCCAGGACACATACCGGCTGCGAACTCTTCGACGGTCATGAGTGGGAAGCGGATGAGCGGCAGCGCTTTTCCTAGAACCTTCTGCTTGTTCTCCGATGTTGGGGGAAGCTGTTGTCTGTAACACTCCGCCTCTGCCCAGCGGACCACCGCTTCGAACAGACGATTCTCCCTGATGCTGAGTGTGTCTCTCTCCAATACTGCACATAAAGTATCTACACACACAAACACACAGAGTAGCTATACTTTTAGATCCTACAACAAAGTGGCAGAGCAGCACACATGGAGTGAAGGAGACTCGCATACCAAGGTCAATATCAGTGAAGCCCTCTGCGTTTATTGCGTCTGCAGTGCTTTTGTCGATAGTGTCCAAGCAAAGAGTGGCAAGCTGAGGCTCATCAAATAACCTCGCCTGTGAAATAGAGCAGAATATTCAGATTACAGCCATTCATTTTGTTAAAGGCTGGCTGCAGCAATTAAATAATGCGCATACATTTGAATTTTACCAGTGTGTAAAACTAATACAAAACCATGCCAGTGATGAAATATGATGAATCAAATTAAACATTGTAATTTCATTAGAGATGCACCAATCAGGCACTTCAGGGCCAATTTCCAACCTAAGCTGCCATTTACCCCCCATTCTACAGAGTGTGAGACATGAGGAAAAATGTACTGCAGGTTTTTTGAGATATATTACAAACTTACCTGTTTCTGTCTCTAACCCTTATCTAAATTTTATTTAAGTATCTAAGTTTTATAAGGCATTTTTCCTATGTTTTAAGTAAAAAAAAAAAAAGCCAGTAGAATCTGTACTTTTTTCAATTAATACTAAGGAATTATTGACTCAAAACAAGGTCCCATTTCTTGGGGAAATTTTATTAGTAACTTAATTTTTGTCCTATTTCAACACTACACACACACACACATTTGCACTAGAAACTATACAAAAACACTTAAGATTTTATGTTTTAGCTGCGTAAACACTATATTGACTGAAAAATCTGTTTATTTTTTTCAGTTTTAATGCATTTTATAAGAAAAAAGAAACTAATTTTCACTGTCTGACCCACAAATCAAGAGAAAATTTGTTAATTGATGAGTTTGATCAATTAACAAATTATGCTCCATATATTGTGATACTGTGATTTGTAACAATACTGTAGTTTTGAGGGAAACGTATAATTAAGCTTAAAATATAATGAAATTAAAACGATAAAAAGATGCCCTTCTTTTTGGTCTGACCTACTAATTTAGGTTTTAAGGATGTAGCAAACACTTGCATAAACATATACCACAAGTTCCTTACTGGAGATGATATATTTTTATCAAACAGCAGAAGCACATGTCCCTAGTGTTATCTAATTTTAACTTAACTAAAACCTAAGAACTATATATCTAAGAATATAGTCAGTGTGTCTTGAGGCTGAAAAACAAAGCACCTTATTTTTCATGCATTTAATTAATCAGTGAAAAAAAAAAAATTTTTAAGTGCATGACCGGATAATCAGAGCCAATTAAGGGATAATAAGGAAAAATCCTTCAACTGCCATTGGTTCATTTCCAAACATTACACTCGGAAACCACTACTGGGACTGTGTATGCTTAGGTTTAGTGAAAGAATCTATGTTTTACGTTGCAGTCCTTCAAGATGTTAAAGAAATATCAAGCAACTGTAGAACAAAATGTTAAAATCTGAAGGAATAAACACAAAATAGAGCAGCTAATGGAATTAAACACCTACTTGGAAAAACTGGGAGCCACTTAATATCCCAAGAAAATTTAAATGGAGATTAGACCAAGTGACTTATGTCAAAAAACAGCCACCAATAAAGACCGAGTGCCTCACTAGTTAATAATGACTTTAGAAAGAACATTATCTCACGTTTGAGTAAAGGCACTTTGCATCCAAGAGGAGTATTTACATTGTTCAGTGTTTTTAGTTCCTCTACTATCATATATTGACTACACAGCTGCGTTGACTGACAGTAACCTGAGTGAGAAGCATGAAGGCGTTGTCGGCTCTGAGGTGCTTGGTGAGGAACTCCACACAGTGGCCCTCCAGAGCTGGGACTGCATATTTCTTCGCTGTGTACAGAGTCGTCATCACAGTCTCTGGACCAATATGGACCTCGTCGGAATACAGAAACCTGTACAGCAAAAACAAGAATAGCAAGAATAAGAATAAGCATTTTTCACTAAGCTTCAAATTCAAATGTGAAGAAAATCTATATCTTCTCATGTATTTGGTTTAGGAGTGGGCATCTATCTTTTATTGTGATAAATTTCTTGTCATGTTAAGAATTTTGATTTTGATTCTAGTTAATGTCTAAAAATACTGTACATATTCTCTGGATTGTTATTTTTAGAATCTTCTCCACTGTTTGCTTTAATAAGAGTATCAATACATTTTAAAATGTAATTAAATGCAGTTAATGTTACTTCTTTATGTGTCTGGTAGCCTAAAGAAGTGCATTAAAGATGTATATGTTTTTCAAGAACAGTGTTTGTGTTCGTGGGGCTGTGACTGCTGTGTCATGCAGTCACAGTCAGGAAGTTGTGTGAAAAAGAAGTAGTAAATAGTGTTTATGATCATGTTTATCGTTACTGTCACAGTAAAGAATAAATCAATTAATCGCATGATAACTTGAAACAAGCTCAATAATTTCCATTTGTATGGTTTATCGTTTTCCTCTTTTTTCTCTCTATCAACAAGAACTGGTCTTCGTTCTGGTGCTTTGGTCTCAGCCAGTCATTTTTAAAGAAGAATTTTGTCTATAATTTATAAATTTAGAAGACTTTATGATTTATTTTATTTTTTGCTTCTGTTGTTTTATTTATTTATTTTGGATATTTAAAATGTCTTCCAGTTCCAGTGTTAAAAGTTCATTAGAATTCAAAGTTTATTGTTCTTTCAGAATGTGTTTTTCCATTATTATGTCATTACCGTGATATTACTTGAAAATGGTCTCAAAACAACAACATCATCTTCTGGGACAATTTATCGTCCAGCAACATTTGTCATCATGACAGGCCTATTCACGATACTACCACAAAATATTGTGATGAAACTTTAAGTCTATATCATCTACCCTTACATTGTTTTCCCTTTGCATTTTGTCACATAACAAAAACTTCAATATATTTTATTAGGATTTCCTACAATAGATCAAAACAAAGTAGTGCAGAATTGTGGAATGAAAATAATCTAGAGTTTTAAACTGTTTTACAGGTTCTCCAATCAGTAAATACAATCCATTTTCTAACACGCTTATCCTCGCAGGGACTCGTGTGGAAACAACTTGTGTTCCTTTGTTATTAAAATGACTTTTTCTGGTTTTTCTCTGTGCGTTCCTGGTGTGTAGCAATGTGAAAGCTGTGTGGGGGTCTGGGACCACCTGTCCCACCTTACCTGAGCAGGGCCAGGAAAGCTGCAGGCTCCACGTCAGGAAGCTCGATTTCAGCCGAAGTGGTGGCCATCCCCCCGTTGAACATGGCATCGAACACGGCGCTGCCAGCGGCCAGGACGAACTTATGAGCAGGTATCCTCTGGGCCTGTCTGCCTTTCCCCACAATGAACCTGACGTCGCTGAGCAGCTCGTTGTTGAAGAGGAAGGCGAACCGCTCCTTCAGGGAGCTCTTCGTCGCCTGCCAGTTGTAGACGGGCTCCCGCTGTAGGCCGAGGCCCGGCGGGGAGGCGGACGGTGCGGGAGCTGAGGCTGGCATGTTGCACAGAGCCGCTGCAGCTCCGCATTGTACCGAGTTGGACGGAGCCTCCGGACCGCTTTGGTTCGACGCCAATCCGCCGCCGCTGGCCATTACGAGCCACAGCAGTTTTTCTGCCTCTGATCCTGCAAACAGCAAAGCGCTAATGATACCGTGTGGCGACAGCAGAGGTGATTAATTTATTTACGTATTGTCCATGGCGCAGGAGGCCATTGCTCAGGTTCTTCGGTTGCTAAAGAGACTCACTTCCTACAAAACACATTTTCCTCGTTTTGGATTGGACGGCGTCTGGTCTTGTTTAAGTCTCATTACTGCCCCCTGGTGGGCTCCACCGTGTAGTTCCACAAACTTTCTGCACCCATTCATCAACAAGAATTTAAACAAAGTAATAAATAAATAAATTAATACATGTCAATTTTAATGTTAATAATAAAATTGTTAATTAACATTAAAATTGTTAATTTTAATGTTAACAACTAAAATTGTTAACATTAAACAATTTTTATTTTGCTAAATCAGATATTGCATATACATATATTAAATATGTGGATATATAAAATTCTTAAATATTGAAATAATTAAAGATTCTTTTAAGATAGTGATTTTTGACATATATTTATTTAACCCTGAATTGAAGTCTGTGGGTCATACATTATTGTCTCAAGATTGGAATTACATATATTTTTTTGCTTTATGCTTTTGTTCATATTAACTGCATTTGAATCATTATAGTGTGTAAATGTTTATTCAGCTTTTTTTATTATAACCCTGCACTTTTGGAGATGATGCCTTGTTTTGTCGTTTTTTATAGTCAACGACTAGATGTCGGTTTCTTGTTTTAAAAAAAGTATGTAATCTCACAATAATGAAAAAATAATCCGCTCGCATTGTTTCCTGTCTGATTAGCACGAAACATGGCAGATTGTCCGCCTCACTGAGCATGAGCAGTTTTGTACGAGAGCGCCCCTGAACGTTGGTAAGAGGTAAAGAAAGAAAAAAAACGCCTTCATGATCCAGAAAGACGAGAGGGACCAGACTGAGCCCTCAAGTGAGAGCAGGACTGAAAATTTGATGACTGGAACAGATCCCTCTTTTCCAAACATGACACAGACCAGTCGGGGACTTTTCTGGAGCTGATTTCTGTTCATTTTGTTTTCTCTTCAAGAAAAGCCCAGACGTTCAACAATGAGCGCTTCTGCGGGGACTGGGGTGTTCATGCTCTCGCTGATGTCCATCCCTTTCTGCTATTTATTCAATTCTTTCATTTACAACAACAGGTGAGTACATTTTCAACTAACTCGGTTTGGGGATCACAAAACTATAAATGTCTGTTTAGTGTTATTAAAATTGTTTTATTCTAAAGATCAGAAGTTTTGCTTAATATTCAGTGCAGAAGCTTTTTTCTTCGCTGGGTGCACAGCAGTCCTCATTCTGACCACTTCAGTTCGTTTTATGCGCAAGAAGAAGGCTCCTGTTGATCCTCTTTTCTATGGTATGATTTCCTTGTCTTGACTCTTAAAACGTTTACTGCTTAATATATCCACCACTTTGTTATTCATGACCACAAAATTGTCATTATTGTTATTTTTGTTTACTGACCAACTAACTAACTAAAGATTTCAATGCAGTGTATGCAGTGTTGGCATTCCTGAGCGTGGTGAACCTGATCATTGGGCTGGAGCAAGACAACATCATTGATGGCTTTGTGACGTTTTACCTCAAAGAGGTAAAAACTGCTGTGCGTACAGTGTGTGGCTCACAGAAATGTTTCCCCATGTAGATTTTACAAATAAATCTCTGTGTTGCAGGCAGAACCACACATTAATACAGCACATGGACATATGATTTCCTACTGGGATGGCTGTGTGCATTACCTTATGTATCTGCTTATGATTGCTGCCATTACTTGGGGGTATGACCTGTCCATCCAAGTGTGTGTCGGTACATGTGGTTCCGGCAGTAATAATAGCGGTGTTATATGGTTTGCGCAGGGACAGTTACCGAGCGATTGGACTGTACTGGGTGGGTTCTTTTCTCATGAGCACCATGGTCTACATTTTTGGGAATGCTGTGGGTAAGAACACCAAAAATAATGGGGGTATCTTTAGATGAGCAACTCCTAATTCTCAAGTGTATCTGTGTTTCTCACAGTGATATGTTATCTTGTTATGTATTTTTTCCAGGGAAATATGGGAGCCAAGTCACTCCTCTCTTCATCCTCCACATGCTTTATATCTCAGTGTCTGTTTGGGCTTGCTTCCGGATCTTTAGTCAACCCTCTACACACAATGCTCAGTTAACGGTAAGTTACCGGATTCCTCTGCACATCCTCGATTATTCTACATGGGGTGTTGCTTTTGACTCACTTGAATAGATGACTTGAACCGTCTGTTACAGTCAAATCTCATCATGTGCTCTTTATTACATCTTCTGCATAGGAGATAAGACACAGAAGTAAACGTTTCCAGAAAGCAGACTGATTCGCCACAGCAATCATCAACATCAGCATTTCACTGTAGTTCCAAGCGAAAAAACATATTACCAGGGTAGAAAATGAATGTTACTCAAAATTAATTACATATGGAAAAACTATGATTCTCAAACTCAGCTGTAACAATTTGAACATAAAATTTAATCAGATTTGTGCTCGTAATGTGAATCTGCCTGAAATAAGTGGTCAAAATGAGAATATATCAAATTTCTTTCACATGCTGAGTTTGTCTTATAAAAAGCAACACTTTAGCATTTCTGACATGAAAATAAAAGACAAAGGAAACAGAAGCATTTAACATGAACTTTTATTTTTGCACATTTTCACTCCTAACTTAAAAATACAAACAGCAAGAACATGTCTGTAGCCCACAGTCTCTATGATAACAAGGAGCAGCAAAAACAGGAAAGACACCTGCCACCTGCTCTGTCAATAAATGGGAAGGCAATACTCTCCATAATAATAATAATAATAATAATAATAATAATAAATTTAATTGAAGATTAAATTCTTCCCGGTCATCATACTTATCTTAAATCTCTAATTTAGGAAGCACTGGTGACTGCAGATTTATACTTCCATTGGCTAATTCATATTATTAAGAAAATAGAACCAAATTGGTAGGTTTTGTTCATGTGTAATAATACTTAATGTTATTTTTATATATGAACCTAATAATCACCTATACACCCATTATGTGTATAGATCCTAGTCCAGAAAATAAGAGTACAAATTGCTGATGTAACTTTTTCAACAACAGCTCTGATCTCAGTGGTGATCTTTGGTCATTTTCTCTCAATGATGAAGACAGCAAAGCGCATTAAGCTGTAGATGCTCATGTCAGGAGCACAGACAGTTGAAAACTAGTTGAATGTCATTTTTCAGAGCATTCAGGAATCACAGCGGACAAACTTGCTCCACAGACCTCTGGATTTGCTGTTTATCGTCTACCTCATTCCAGCTTTGGCCTTTTGTGTCTTCAGAGGCTTGGTAAGAAACTGTGAAAGGATCATCAAGTATAAATCCTGGACTGATGAAATGATTCATCAGTGGCCCATGTTTGTTTTGGAGGTTGTTCTGGACTGCCCCAGTAAATGGTGTGAGGACTACACCCAGCAGTTTGAGCCGTACCTAAAAGATCCCTCCGCCTACCCCAAAGTCCAGGTAACTCAATGACATGAAATATGATAAAACATCATCCAAACACATCCCAGTCTTTAATGTCTTAAACTGCATTCACATTCGCCAGATCCTAGTGAGCATGCTGTATTCTGGACCCTACTACATCATCACCCTGTATGGGTTGTTGGTTCCAGGATGTGAATGGGTGCCAGATCTGACTCTTGTGCACTCAGGTGCTCTGGCTCAGGTAGGTAACACTGATCATTTTGAGCACAGCTGAAGGTAGGCAAGTCAAACTTGTTTGCACACACAGAGGATTTCAAAAGTGTTATTATTTTTTATTTTCATTTTATGTTTCAAACACAAACAATTAGGCATTTTGAGGGATTTTATGTGAGAGACCAACAGAAAGTATTGTATAAAGACATACCAGACACTTTAGGGATAACTAGTTATTATCTCCACAAATCTGGTCTTTACGGAAGAGTAGTAAGAAAACAGTCGTGATTGAAAAGACACCAAAATAAATCTTTGTTAAAGTTGGTCACAAACCTTGTAGGGAACACACCAAACATTTGGAAGAAGTAGGTTAGATGAGAAAAATCAAATTTTTGGTCCACAACCAAATGCTATGTGTGGTGGAAATCTAGTGCTGAAGCAGCATCCACATGGAGAAACATGGCGGTAGCAGTATTATGCTATGTTGATGCAAAGGAGCTGGTCAGTTTTGTCAAACAGACAAAATCAATAATAAACGACTTAATTTAGATCACCTCACTTGACCTTTAGTAAAAACACACTAACCTGTCAGAAGAAACAACTTATTTCCTTAAAAAGATCACCTAAAAGGGAATGTATTGCAGAGATTATGCAGCAATAGAGTTGGGCAGCCTCTCACTTTATTTACAGGCTTTTTATGGAGGTTGTGTGAAAGATTTAAGTTGAACTAACAGGAAGTCTTCAACTGCCACATTTGTGAATGCTTCTGAAAGGGCTTCAACTATTCACCTTTAGTCAGGGTTTTTTCTAAAAAATTGTATCCATTTCTGTGTTAACTTTATGTCTTGATATTTAAAATAGTGAGTTAATATGTCAGTGTAATAGTTTTGGCCTTATTACACAGAGGTGAAAGAGTTCTGTGGGAAAGCAAAGGATTTTGACCAGATGCCAGAAAAAGAGTGACTTCATGGTGACATTTCGGTTATTCTTTAACTTTTTCTACTTGAATGTTTCTGGACTCATTGACTTGTTCTTTAGTGAATTAACCAGGGAGCACAATAGAGACATCTATTCAGATCTAAAATTGGAACGCTATGAAGATTGGCGGCAACAGCTAGTGCACCACTCTCATCTCCGCCATACAAAGCAGCTATTGTGTTTGAGCTCCAAGCTGCCACGTCACTCATCAGTGGGACTAAGGGCAGAAGGTGACTTCAGACCGAGAGGAATGGTGGTGTTGGTGGTATTCACTTAAATGTCAACTGTTCAGCGGGAGCTATAAAAAGGAGCGCTGATGGTCCAGAAGGTTGGGTTGCTATGAAACGTGTCCATTTTCAGTAGCTTAATTAGAAAAGATGACAGGGAGGGTTTAGTTACATTTCAAATTATTTGGGGGTATGTCAACAACTACACGTCTAGATCCAATGGCTTACTAATAGAAAATATTAGCTGTAATTACATCATCTTCTCCTGTTGTGTTAACCTTTCATTTTACATAGAAAATATAAACTTTGCTGACGTTTAATATATGGCAATATTGAAAAGAAAATACTGGACCCCAAGCTTCCGTAATTGGACTGACTATAATGCTTAAAAAGTTCAGTTTCTCTTCCTCCTCAGCTTTTTAACAGACATCTGAAAATTTTGGGTGAAATCTGAGTGGTATTGGGAGGTTTTCATAACTTTATCCACCTTGAACAAAACCTCTGATGCTGCCACCTCCATCTTTAGGTGCACTTTCAACTCAGACAGTGGACAGAATGGAATTGGGTTGAAACACATCTCAGTGTTGTTTGTCAGGTATGGTCTATCAGCGTGCAACCTGTATTGACTCCTCAGGTAATCAAATACCTATTAACCAAAGAGCAGAGCTGAGTATCAGCTCTGGAGTCAACTCTGAGAATATCTGAGATGTGGAGAAACTGCTGGCATCTTTATATCAGGCCTGACATTATTATTATTTTTTTTTTTTTTGCTGGTCTTTTAAAAGGCAACAGCTTTTATAAATCTTGTTTGCTTTAACTTTGCATTTTACATCTTTAAATGTCTAAAGTTTCATGTAATTTTTTAAAAATCTTAGGAGTATGTCCCTGCTTGTTCCTCACTATAATTTCTTTCTCATTCGTCCTTTTCTGCTCTGTTTTACAGGCCCAGTTCTCTCACATCGGTGCATCCCTTCACACACGGACACCGTTCTCTTACAGAGTACCAGCTGACAGTCAGCCTGTCTTCTTGCTTGTTAATGTCCTGTATGCTCTTGTGCCTCATGCTTTGTGCTACCGTTGCTGCACGCAACCAGCCTTCTTCCTCAAGCCAAAGGGAGAGAAAAAAACACAATGACTCTGCACCTCTGAGACAGACAAGGCACTACAGAGGGCAAGAATGCTTTAAAAAAGCCAGAATAACTTGCAAAGCCCTGATTTATATTAGCATTTACCCATAGTTTCTGGTTTTGGAGCTGGGATCCCTCCACCCCCTTCAAAGTGTGTGCTAAGCAGGAAACTGAATCAGTGCCATGTCTGGTTGTTTATGCTGTAAATGTGTATTTTGTGTAGTTAAAAACATGTTTGTGGTTTTTAAACTATTTATGGGCTTAAGATTTGAATTGGCAAAGAAATAATCTTTCCATTTGAATCCAATTCTCAAAGCAATATAGGTTAATATAAGTCAAAACTACTTGCTGATGCATTCCTTGCAAATACCACATTATCACCTCAATATGGATAAAACACAGATTTATGAGCAACTTCAAGGAGGTGATGTTCAAATGCTACTTTATTTATTTGAATTAAAACTTGCTTGTTTACAATTGTTTTATAAAATGGACAGAGACATATATTTTTTTTAGCTCTGATGTCTTTTTGTTTGCATAAATTCTACATGTCCATCCAAAGTCAGTCACTATAATGAATGTATTCCCCAGAGCAAACTTTTAAATTATTGGATTGGTCAAATAATTGTTGTGGGCAGGTTTTTGCAAAATAAATATTTGATGAATTGCAGATTTTTTTAAAAACATTTTGTGTGTGTTCATTGCAGAGCATTTCAATGGCAGAATTTATAAACAGTACAAGATAAGAATATTAATGGGATTTTGTGAGCATAACTACTGAAAACATTTTTTTTTTCTTAAAATGCTTAAACAATTCTTTGTTTATTTATTCTTTGGATGATTAAAAAAATGGAAGTACTTTCCAGAGCCTCTTTCTGTCATTTGCACAAGATTTTGCCTGCTGTGATTTTTTGGAGTAGAAAAAGTAAAACATACATTCTTAGACTGTACTAAGTGAATGAGAGGAAAATACAAGACTTCATAAAAATAAGTTGTAATCAGAAAATTAAAAAAAAATCAGCTGATTCAGTTTTGGAGTTATTTATAGTGGAGTGACTCTACACTGCAAAAGAAAGAAACATGGATTTTTTGTCAGTGGCCATAATCCTCTTGTTTTTATGTTTTTATTTTTTATTTTTGAAAGAGTGTAATGATAGAAAATAGATTATGATCCATACTCTAATCCAGAATGTGGCGATAACACTAACAGCTGAAAGTTGTTTGCCAATCGGCATAAAGTAAAAAATAAAGTAAAATAAAAATAGAAGGATAAATCCATAGAACATAATTTGTTGTATTTAAAATGATCAGAAAGAAAGAAGATAATTATTCAAAAGTGCTTTTTTTTTTGTTTTATTTCAATTTCTAAAACGAACTTTTTTGCATCAAATTATATGAGGTTTTAATTTCATGTATTTTTATTTTATTTTAACATTATGTCGTTTATTTGGTGTGAGTGACACTGTGGTTTACACTCCAAGCCAGTTGGTGGCGGTAAAAAACAAGGTTGTTTACTAACAGCCAACAAACGAGAAAGAAGAAGAAGACTAGTTCGCCTGTAGCCAACAGACATTGAATAATCGCATTTCTTTTCATTATACAATTACGTACATATTCTGATTATATTAGCTAAGGACTTGATAAAAACTCGCAGTTTAATCAGGGAGAGTATTAAAACCCGTTCTAAAATAAAGTTGTTTGCTAACGTTAGCTCAGCTAGCCGCGGCTAGCTTCAATGGCAGCCCCCACTACTCCTCTTGTCTCTACTTCTACATTAAGGTTTGAAACTCTCATTCTTTTATCTTGTTAAAAAAAATATCGCTGCCCTGGACTTGGCAGTTTTCCAAAGCACGTTGAAGCATGTCGGTTTTCATCACCCTGTTCTTGCAGTCCAACTGACTAGTACATCACCTAGTCAATTGTTTCCTGCAGAGTCCAGCTTACTGTCTCTACGGCTCTTCTATTACAGCTGTATGTGGTGTGTTTATGTTACTGTTTTGTTGTCGTTTTTTTTACACTTGCAGTCAGAAGCAGCGAAGAGATGCACAGAGGAAGGAGAGGAGAAGACGGAAACGACAAGCTCTTGCTCAAGCCAGAGAATGTGGTATAAACCCTATTAAGACTTACTGACAACATTCATTTCGTGGATGGGACGCTGAGTCTTTTGGTGCTTTGTTGTAGAATTGAAAAATGACACTGAAGAAGAGGATGAGGTGAATGAAGGAGATGGTGAGGAGGACAAGACTGCCGAGGATGAAAGGTAGGTCAACACTTCTATCTCTGCTGTCCTGCAGCTGCCAAAAACTTCAGTCCAGCAGTATTGTATTCTGTATTTCTTTTTTTCAGACAGCGACAACATGAAGAGTGGCTGGAAAGAGAGAGGCTGGCTCAGGAGGAATTCAGGCTGAGGACAGAGAGGGAGGAAGCTGCAAGGAAAAGAAAAGAGGAGGAGGAGGTAATTTCCTGATGAGGTAGAAAGGAAGAAGCTAAGTTGCCAGTTTGCACAAATTTGTTGCTGTCAGAAGAACACACAGACATGAATTAGTTTTTTCCCCCTTGTTGCCAACATGTTTGAACAATAAATAAGTTGGGCTTAGAATAATTTTCCTGGCAGAAAACAGTAATATTTCACATTGCTTTGCACTGTAGTGCTTAATTTTTGTTGTTTGCAATATTATATACAATAAATGTGACTTGTCCAGTTTATTTTGAACCCATCAAACACAAATTCTGTGGATATTGGTGAGCAAACGGGCAAAATGGATGAGCGATCTATGTCATAAATGCAGATTTCAAATGGTTGCTGTTCTTGAATTCACAGCGAATGATAAAGGAGGAATGGGAGGCCCAGCAGAGGAGAGAACAAGAGGAAAAGGAGCAGAAGCAGCAGGAGAAGCGCGACAGAGAGGTGAAACGGGCTCCAGGAGGATAGAAAATAAAAGCAACATATCCTCTGGTGCTAACTTATCAAAAAAATAAATAGATAGTACAATAAGTTCATCAGATGAACACGTTTTTGCTCTGTGAATGATTATTACTTTTCCTTGACTTTGTGGCACAAGCAACCATCATGTTCCTTACCTAAGATACACTCAAAGAGAAAAAAAGCTTACACCTTCAGCTTGCACATCAAGAATGTATCTTTTACTTTGTGTGGGATTGTATGTAAAATTGATTGATACATCTGTCAGTTTCCTTGATATCTTGGGTGATTTTTTGTGCCTGTCAGGCTTTGCGAATGAACTCTTAACCCCGGATAACAGATATGCTGCAGTATGTTGACATCTTCAAGTTTTTCACAAATCGTGTGTTTAAAACATTTGTAGGAGGCCGTTCAGAAAAGGTTGGATGAAGCCGAGAATCAGGTAAAAACAAAGATATGTGTCACTTAATAGAGCAGGGAACCTTTAAATTGTGGTATTTAATCCAGTGTCAGCTCTTTGTGCTACTGAAGACTCAAAGCTGAAATGTGTGTTTTGACTTCTTATGTTAATCATATGTTTGTTGTCTTTTTTTAGCTGGAAAATGGAGGACCGTGGATGAATCCTGAGGCTCCTGCAAT
The DNA here is from genome assembly GCA_903067065.1 of Brachyrhaphis terrabensis. Taxonomy (NCBI): domain Eukaryota; kingdom Metazoa; phylum Chordata; class Actinopteri; order Cyprinodontiformes; family Poeciliidae; genus Brachyrhaphis; species Brachyrhaphis terrabensis. Next base: position 147,370 of record CAEGAG010148107.1, read on the forward strand.
GACAAACTCGGATAACTTCGGAACGGAGCGCGACGTTGCCAACTGCCCTTTCTTCCTGAAGACAGGAGCATGCCGATTTGGAGACAGGTTCTGTTTGTGTCTTTTAAAAAAAAAATATTTTAAAAATATAGCATATCAGTTAAATATAAAATATATTGCAAGTAATTCTTTACCTAAAGGGACTCTTCTTTGTATTTGGTGGTTTATTTCAATCCATGAGCGCAGGTGTTCTCGGAAACACATCTATCCGACTTCCAGCCCGACCCTGCTGGTCCGCGGTATGTTCAAGACGTTTGGAATGGAGGAGTCGAGGCGGGACGATTACGACATGGATGCCTGTTTGGAGCACAGCGAGGAGGAGCTGCTGGAGTCTTTCCTCGAGTTTTACCACGACGTTCTGCCGGAGTTCAAGAGCATCGGCAAAGTGGTGCAGTTCAAGGTGACGGGAGACAAGAGTGTTCACTAAAAATGTATTTAATGGTCTGAAAACCAGATTTTCTCGGATATTTTAGTTTATAATGTACGCTGATCATTCTTAGGTCTGCTGCAATCATGAACCACATCTGAGAGGGAATGTTTACGTTCAGTTTGACACGTAAGTTTCTCATTTTGTCTTTCTAAGCTGCTTACTACTGCTTTTTGTTGAGATTTTATGTGATATAGTTCACAGAATAACTGATAATTGTGAAGTGGAAGGAAAATTATACCTGGTTTCTAAATCTGAAAAGTATAGTGTGTGTATTTAGATTCAACTCTGAGTCAACACTTTGTTGAGCCAGATCCCAAAAGCCTTTGGTATATGGCTATCAGTTTGCAGGTTATTAGATGTTTGTTTTTTCATTCTTCTTTTATGTCAGACTTGATTTAGAATATTTAACAGGAATTTTAAAGTTTTGCTACTCATTCTCATATGGATCATGTCAAGATCTGGGTTGTGACTCAGCCGTTCTTACACATGAACATGCTTTGATCTAAACTATCTTACCTAACTCTCCAATATTCTCTGACAAACATCTTAGGAGCTCAGAACATTTATACTGAGATTAAACGACATACAAGTTGACCCTGTTTGCGCGTTAAGTGTGAAGGCAGTTGAGTTTAATAGGTTTTATTTGGGGGTATCAAAGTAAAATGGGCTTGATACAAATGCACACCACATTTTTTTATATTTTGTAAGAAGAAGAAATTATAATTATTTTGCTTCAACTTCATCATTAAGATATTTGTGCTTGTCTACGTATGCCATAAAACATGTTAAATTTGTGGCTGTGAAGACAATTTGTTAAAAAGCTCAAGTGTGGTATGAAGCCATTACATGTTGTCCTGTTGTCTTGGCTTCGTGTCCAGAGAGGAGATGTGCAATGAGGCCTTTGTGAAGTTCAACGGGAGGTGGTATGCAGGCCGGCAGCTTCAGTGTGAGATCTGTCCTGTTACACGGTGGAAGAATGCCATATGTGGTGAGTTAGCTTTCACGTTACCTTAAGGGCGGAGAAGCAACATTCGTTTCAGTGTGTTGACTATTTCATGTTTTTTTCCTCATTAGGACTGTTTGACAGACAGAAGTGCCCTAAAGGCAAACACTGTAACTTTCTGCATGTATTTCGAAACCCGGGCAACGAATTCTGGGAAGCCGACAGGGACCTCCAGGTGTCCCCTGATCGCAGCATCAGGGGGAGTCGCAGGGACGAGTGGCATTCGGAGCGCTACAGGGAGCGACCGCGGAGGCAGCGCCGCAGCAGCCGGAGCCCGGCAAGATCAGAGCGATCCCACAGACGGTGGGAGGACGACTGGGAGAGGAGCAGGAGCAGAGAGAGGAGAACGTTCCACCAGCGCAGAGAAGACAGGTGGTCTTCTAGGTCACGACACAGGATTAGGGACAGATCAAGGAGCAGAAGCAGAGAGAGAGAGCAGCGTAGAGATAAAGAAGTGGAGAATAAATACAGAGACAGAGGTGATGATGGGGACCCTCGAAGAGAAACGAGGGAGAGATCAAGAAGCACAAGTAGAGAAAGAAAGAGAGACAAAGAAAACAGAGAAAGAAGCCCAAAGATATCAGAAAAAAGTCTTTCTGATGGTACAAAACGCCACCGCCATCACAAGCGCTCCAAAAAAAGCAAGAAGAGCAAAAAGAAACACAAAAAGAAAAGGCTCTCATCTGAAAAGACACATTCCTCCACGGAGTCAGGAAGTGAGAAAGACTCAGAGGAAGAGACTTGTAATCCTTCAACACAGAGTCCGAGTGGAGACCTTAAAGAAGAAGAGGGAACTCAGGAAAAATGTGCTGGTCAGAATGATTTGGATTCAGAGGTGAAAACCGAGGCCTCTGCTGAAATTAAGACTGAACCGACAACAAACGGGGACATTTCTTAATTTCTTTGTCTTTAAAATCAGTCATTCACTGCTAGCCTCATCAGAATAAGTAAACAACACCGTAAACATTTTATGGATGCTTCTTGGATTTTTAGTAATATCTTTACAGGGAAAGCGTTTTACAGACTCTGTATTCAGATTATGTTATGAAATGGTCAAATATATTTCATAACATAATTCAGACAGCTTTTTAGCGCAGCCTAGCTCATAGACACGTGAATAACTTGGATACATTTTAAAATAAATGCTCGGTATTGGGATTTGAAGCACTTCCTGGCTCTTCAGTACAAACAAAAACATCAGAATGGGATGTCCTTGAATACATTTATTGTTTCAGATTTAAGAAAAACTGTTGGCAGTGTTAAATATAAAACAAGTCATTTAGCTCAAATCAAAGATGGGTTTATTCAATAATGGGGTTGAGATTGCAGAAAAGAAACACATTTCGCCTAAGATGAGCATCCATCTTGTTCTTCTGCATTTAAAGAACAAGATGGATGTTCTTTAAATGCAGAACATCCATCTCATATTATCCATCTCATATTATGAGCATATGAGATGCTCATAATTACACATGAACATCTCATATGCTCATAATTACTATTCCACAAAGTTTACATAGTTGTGAGATAGGAATATAAAATACAGTCATCTGTAATCAAATAGTGCCCACATACTTTGTTAGAAGTCCCTTTTTCTGGGATTCTTTTTTAGACACCATTAAGAAGGTTAAACACAGTGTTCTTTGGTCACAGGTGAGTCTAAGAATGAACAAAACCTTTTATCAGTGGTTATGAAGCTGTTTTTTTTTAAAGTCACTATCCTGTCCTGAAGACTTGGAGAAGAGACCCAGTGAAGATTGATCACAAAAATGTAACATTTCACCTGAACCCTTTCAGAAAGGAGATATGATCCATACTCATGACGAAAACAACAATACAGAGAACAGAAAGCTTAGCAAGCCGCAGCAAAATCAAAGACCACAAAGTTCAACATATGTAAACAGTTCATATCTGCGAAAAGTCCAAACGAACACAGAAAACAATACTGATGCAGTGATCTACCCAGGTACAAAGGGCACTGCAATACTGACCTAAGTTGGTGCCTCACACTACAGGAATACTTTACAATAGAGTGTCTTCATTTTATCTAAAAACAAAATGGGAACATCTCATGTTCTTTGAGATAAACATTTAAATCCAACAAATGCATTTTGCAATAAGATTTATTACCAAGACACCCCTTCCCCCCAAGGTTGTGGAATTGAGTTACTTTTTTTAGTGAACACTGAAAGGACCAGGACTTTGTAATGGCTAACAATTTGTACAGCTGAGGATTCAGAAAATACCTCAACAGCTTTACGCTGCGTTAACCTTCCTGGTGTTTGTAATGTGCAAGAGGCACCAGCAGCACTTAAAAGTCTTAATTACTAATTCTGCAAACAGTGATCAATGGATGATTTAAACATGCTGGAGTTGTGACATTAGTGCTACATTACTCTGTTGAGTTAAGAGGTCGGGAGAAATACTATGGAATACTTTACAGGAAGTTGGACAAATACTACATTTGGCACCACACCGAATGATCGTTACAGTACAGAGCAGTACAACAATGCCGATTATATACATAAAACACCAACACTGTGGACAGGAAAGGACACAAAGACATGGATGTGAACAGATCTGCATCTGTGGGACGTAGCGAGAGGCGGCGGGGTGATCTATGTCAGCCCGATTTCTTCTAAGACGCTCCGCGGTGCCTCGGCTTCCTGCAGGGGAGAAACAAAAACATATCTCCTGCATTTCTACTGTGAGTGTAATTAATAGTAATAACCATGCAGGCCTTCATAGTGAGCCACGACAACAATAGCACCGCATGCTTTGCTAAAAATAAAAATCACTGAGATGGGAATCTGTCAGCTTGAAGTGGCTATAGCTGGACACCAAGCACAAACAGGCGGCGTGTTGAGGTTTAATTCAAGCGCTGCTGGCTTAGAATAAACAGATGGCAGCAGGTGCAGATGGCTGCACATTGGAAAATGCAATGCGTCAACATGCCACAGTGACCCTTCTGTTTGGTTCACTGCCCAGGGAAATTCTTTTAATAGATACACAAAGAACTTCTACAAGGTAATGACTTCAGGTTTCTTCTTTATGGAAAGAATTTCTAGTTACAAACTTTAATGATGGGAATTTTCTTAAAGCAAGCATACCTTTTATTATTGGAAATCAATTTTGCAATTCTAATTTGCTAAATCGTCTTTTGCTTTGAATGTCCACATTACTGGACCCGTTCAAATACCGCTCGTACCTCCTGCAGCAGGTCGGCCTGCTCGATGGCCTTCAGCACGTTCTTCTTGGAGGTTTCCTGAGCTTCTCCGCCCAGCAGGAACTCATCCAGAATGAAGTAGGCCTTCTCAAAGTTGAAGATGATGTCCAGCTCACACACCTGTGTGGGAACGGTATGGCAGAGATAAATAATTAAAAAAAAAAGATTCAAAAGGAGACTTTGTTTCTTACACTAACAGGTTTTCATCATGGTGTTTGTGTGACTCACACTGCCAAAATATTTGTCCAGTAGCTCCACATATCTGTGAATGATTTCCAGAGTGATCAGCTCATTATCCTGATCCTCGACAGCACAGCAAAAGTACAGACTGGCATATCTAGAGAAACAAAAACAAAAAAACAATGAAGGCAGGAAATGCAACAGTGACATTTGGAAAAGATTTAGTTAGCCTTTTATTGTTTTCTCCACAGCTTAAAAGAATGTGTAAATGTTAGTAGAGGAATTTTTGCTCAATCCTGAGAACTGATTTACAATATTTAAAAGTGTTGTATAAGCAAAATGTAAAAACAACATATTGAAACAATAAACTAGATTGAAATTGTCATTTTATACAAGTAGTTCCTGTATAAAATGACAATACAACTCTACTGTTTAGAGAAAGTGTTTTTGTTTACCTTACAGACTGCATTAGAAGAAATTGGCTGTTAAGGTTTATAGCTATAAAGATATTACTTTTGATACTTGTTGTTGTTTTTACATCACCTACCTTTTGTACACAATCTTGAGGTCTCTCCATTCCAGGAAGCTGCACATCTTAGGCTTCCTGGCTAGTATGGTCTGGACCAGATCCCTGGAGATCTTCTTCCTCTCCTTGTCAGACAGAGGGACATACCATTTCTGAAGCCGCAGCTTCCCCTGCCGGCTGAACAGCAGCATGAACTGCATCTGAGGGGGGAAGATCCGAGGGTGAGACAAACATGAATCATAATGGGTGAGAGGCACTGAGGCAAATGAAACCGAACGGTGGATTGGGGGATTTATTATTATTATTTTTTTTAGGTTTAAACCCACAAACCACAACAATATTTAGCATCAAATGAACGAAGACATTTATGCGACATTAAAACTCATTTATCGCAATAAGTTAAAATGTGCTAGTTGCAGGAAATGAATGAGATGTTAACAGTAACAATACGACACTAATATTTTTACCAAATTTGGATCACATCTTGTACATTGTTCGCCTTGGGGGCTTTTGCATTACGTTTTATTGGCTCGCATCAGCTAATGTCACTTAATTGTCTGGTGTTGATTTTAAAATCAACACCACGATACGTGACATTTGCGCCCCCCTCCTGCGACGTTTATCTACTTACAGCACAAACAAGACGGCAAAGACAAGATTCGTTACCATTGGAATTGACCTTCCAGTTAGAGACTTGACCGGCTGCAGCTTCAGAAAATTACAGCTGAACACATAATCAAAACAAGACGAGAGAGGTTTCTATAGCTTAGCTTCCCTTCCAGCCTGATGCTAAACTGCCTAGCGGATACTGTTGACACACCAGCTGCGCTGTGATTGGCTGGAAAGGTCACGGCTCTACAATTTGATTGGTTCTGAGGTTCCGTTAGTCATTACGTTAATGTGGAACTGAGAATAAGGACTGATAACTGTGGCTGAAAGTTTACTGTGTACTTTAATTTCGTTTCTCTTTGTTTAACTATAACATTTATAATTAAAACTAGGAGAAATACTTTGAGAGAACAATCATGAAAGTAAAAGGTAATTATACAAGAAATAGACATTACTCTTAAACTACAAATATAATTTTTTTAAACGAATTAGTACAAAATCAGTGTCAAGTTTCAGTATTGTCATTCAACAAAGACAATGACAAAAAATATTTGTATGTGTGATCATTTAAATAAGATATATTAACGAAATTAATGCATGTATAAGTTCTTATTTAAATATTGACATCAAATTTTAATTTGATTTAATCATTAAATTTTCTATTTAATTCAGCATATGTATGTAACTTATTTCGTTATTTTTTTTATGTATTAGTCATAGTTTTATTTAAACTATCACATGTGTGGATATTAATTTAGCAAAAACGATCGATTTATGCACTGTGACACTTTTGGCCCTCGTCACATCACAGGCTTATTGTTATGCTGCTCACACACAGCAGCATCAACAGCACAGGAGTCTGGCGCCCTCTGTCGGCAGACTGTGATAAATCCAGAACACAATGTACAGAATGGATGTACAGGCGCACGCCGCCTGACTCACTCAGACTCATCCACGAGCTCTGACACTCCAAAGCAACAACGTTTTCCCGCGACAGCTGAATTCCTGGACGCGAATGCGGACAGTAAACCTGGAGTTAGGAGCTGTTTATCAGTCGTCTGGATGCTACAATGCTAGCCAGCTTTTTAGCAGCTTGAGTAGCCTCTGCGGAGGTCAAACAAGCTCTGCAGGACAGGAAAGATGGGTGGTTGCGCATGAACTTAGCGTAGTTACTGTTACTTTTATCCTATTTAACGGTGAGATAGAAGAAAAAAAAATGCTGAAGCTTTAGGAGGTCCACGGAAAACACTGCGCGGTTATCCGTGAGGATGAGGAGCCGCAGTAATTCAGGAGTGAGGCTGGACGGATATGCCAGGCTGGTCCAGGAGACTATCCTGTGTCACCAGGTGGGTTCAGACACATGCAGTTGTCCAGTGAAGGAAATTATTTGAATGAAATACTGGAAAACTGCAGTATTTTATTAATGCAAAACAAAGTTACTGCAGTGATTTCCAGCCTTCCTTAATAACCTGTGAATCCCCAGGCTGACTGTTTAATCCACTTGTTGTATGCTTAATGTTGGATAACCAGGTTGGACTAGTTTATAAATACTTGAACGCAAGTTGAAGTTTGTAATAGTAACATCAATATTACATTTTACAATTAGTGGGACAATTCTATAATTTTTAAAACTTATTTCACATAAAAAATTAAGTTGGTATCTGATAATTTTCTCTTGATCGCCTCTGTTTGGTGACTGGCACATCAAAAACAGAAACATTGGAAATACTTTTTTTCTTAGCTTTTTAAATTTATCAATACAAAATCAACCCAGTGCATTATTTGCTTTTGCTTAGCACTTGAAAGAAAAATGGGAAGTGGTAAAATTCCAGTCAATAAGTCCAAAATGTAACAAATCCTGGAAGTGAGTATCGACCAGTACGCACCTGATTGGTGCATTTATGCAGTATACCTTTTTTTTTTTGTTAAACTAAGTATAAATATGAATAATTGACAACATTCACAATGCACTTTTGATGAACTTCTAAGTAAAATGCACAACCTCAAAATGTAGTAGAGTAAAAACAACAAAACAACACAAACAAGATTCTAAGAAAACTATATCCTTAAAAAAACAAGGCAAACTCGTGAAAATGTTGGCAGATAATATATTTTCCAACTTTCTGCTTGACGTTCTTCTGGTTGGCTGTTTGAAATGGTCTCTCATTTTCTGCCTTTGTAATCAAATATTCCCCCTGCTCCGTACAGGAATATTGTAGATATGTAGATGTTTTGCTGCCTATAAAGGCTAAAGTTCGTCCACAGCAGCTGCACAGAGAAATAAACAACAAGGGGAACAAAGTTCAGTTCTGGGAATCAGCTGAGGCCTGGGAAGCGATGCACCTTTATCCAACTAACAGCTCTTGAGTTCACACTGACACGGTCAAAAACTGGCGGAGTGAACAGTTTAGCGTACTCGTGCAGAAAGTGGCCTGTAAAGCAGATTATTGGATGAATATTTACAAATCATTAACATTTTATCTATTTTCTGAATAAATTGAATTAGGTTTGAGGGTTAGCTAAGTACAGTTTGGTTTGAAGTAGAAAAAAATAAAAATAACTTTTATAACATTTGAGCTGCTAACTTTTCACTTTAATGCCTATTTTCAGACTTTTCTTACTTTTGCGTCATTCTTTATCTCTCTTTTCCTTGAAAGTACTTGGACTTAGGCAAAAGTTAAGATTGCGTGTACTCTTGCTGTCTACAGCAGGTAGATCAATGACTGATTAAATCACTCTCATGAAAAAACATCAGCTAAAAACAAAAGATAAGGAAGGATTTTGAAACTGAGAAAAGTCACGAGGGTCGCCATGTATTGCTGGCAGTGTTTTCTGAAGCAGTTAGTGCTAACAGTAGTGGAAATGTTTACAGTGTCGACTCAGCTTTGTTGTTGGTCTCTTGTCATGTTTGTATGCAATTGCTTTGTGTTTGTGTGCGCGTGCATTGTTGCTCCGAGTTGTTTCCTACGTGGAAAAAAATGGAACATGTGTCTCTACTAGAAATGAAGGAAAAGTACAGGTTGAAGTGTTTGACAGATCTGGATAAGTACAAGAAAAAGAAAATATTGGATGACAAATAGCTGCATTCCATTCATCCAGTCTGTGGTTCTTTGTTCCTTTCTTCATTCCTTTGTTTGTTTGTTCGCTTGTTCATTTGTTTCTTTTTTTCTATCCTTCCCTCCTTTCTTACTTCCTGGGTTTTCTAAAATATCTACCATAAAACTAATTTTAAGTGAACTTTTGTGTTTAATTGGCTTAAAACAATAGAAATTCCACAGTAATAAGGAAGAACTTAAAGACAACTAGGAATTATTTAAAAAAATGTAAATTAAAAAATATATCAGTGTATATCAGTGTGGAAATGAAACAGCTGTAACCTTGTTTATTTTGCATGTATAATTGCACACATTCAGCGTATCTGTTGACTGTAAGCTGGACTCTTCCTTCCTCAGAACCCAGTGACTGGACTTCTCCCTGCCAGCATCCAGAAGAAGGATGCCTGGGTGAGGGATAACGTGTACAGTGTCCTGGCTGTGTGGGGGCTGGGCATGGCTTATCGCAAGAACGCTGACCGCGATGAAGACAAAGCCAAGGCCTACGAACTGGAGCAGGTACACAAAAGGAAAAGGCTTTTTCATGGAGAGGGATAGAGTCTGAAACAGCAAACACTAGAAAAATTGTGAATCTTGCACGTTTATTTGAACTAAGTTCATTTAATAAAAATGACGACAAAAAAATACATGACATGCTGAATAACTTAAAAATATTACAACAAGGTTATTAAATATCTGGTGCATAAAGTTTCAAATTGTAAGGGTGCATTATTTTCTCTTTCTTTACAAAGAAAATAATTTCTTGCTCATTGAATAGCAGGACATTTAATGAGAGCTTTATGCTTATCTTTCTTTTGCCCAAATCTTTGTCACTTCAATTAGCTAAAATGTAAAAGTGTTGTGTTTCATTTACAGTTGTATCTGTTTGTACTTATCTTGTTATTTGGCAGAGTGTGGTGAAGCTGATGCAGGGCCTTCTGCAGTGCATGATGAGACAGGTAGGACGCTGTAGCTCCGTATGTTTTTATTTTTGCTCAAATACGCATGGAAGGATCATCACTAGTCGGCATTCTGGTGATATTTTTAATTTCTTTGCAAGAAAATTTTTTTCTTTTATAAATTGTAAATTATAAAAAAAAATAAAAAAAAATTATACTCCTTTTACATAATTTTACTGTCATTTGAGAGATGTTTGTTTCATTTCTGATCAACAAGCTTCTTCTGAATGAAAATGATTTTAAATCTAAATCTACCAGGGATAGGATTAATTCTGGATTTAGCTGTACTGTGAGGCCAAAATATTGCCGAAAGAAAGTGCATCATAAAGTTTATTATATCATTTGTTTGCAACCACATGATGAAACAAGTATTAAGTTTTTTATTTGGCGTTTTATATTCATTTAAAATCTATGTTGAAAATGTAAAACGTATTAACATAGGAGGTTATCAAAAAATCAAATCCTTTATCCCCGAGCAGATAAAGTACTTGCTTTAAGCATCACGTTTGGTTTGACGGAAAATCTCTCCACCAAACCTGCGTCCAGAGTCTCCATGGTAACCACTTTGGTTATGCTCATCCAAGACACATTGGCTTCATGGTTGCTCCACTACTTGGTCATCTTAAAAGAAGGATATTTACAGACCCAAAAATAGTTTTAAAAAATCATCAAGTGTGCAAATGGAAAATCTAATTTCTTTCATTTTCCTTCGGCTTTCTTTGATTGTGATGTTCCTTCTAGGTGTCACTTACCCCCAACATAGCCTATGTTGTTATGTGTTTTCAGGTGGATAAGGTGGAGAAGTTCAAACACACCCAGAGTACAAAGGATTGCTTGCATGCCAAATATAACACAACCACATGTGGCACAGTGGTCAGGGATGACCAGTGGGGCCATCTGCAGGTGGACGCCACCTCCATTTACCTGCTAATGCTGGCACAGATGACAGCCTCAGGTGGACCACATACAGATTAAAGCATTTCCTGCATAAATGATCAAGGCAACACAGTTTTAGTTTAATTCATTTTCTTTGTTTTGTCATGCAGGTCTCCAAATAATCTCCAACCTTGATGAAGTAGCTTTTATCCAGAACTTAGTTTTCTACATTGAGGCAGCCTACAAAGTGGCGGTAAGCATCAAATTCAAATTAGGGTAAATTAATGAGGGAGAGAGAAAAAAGGGTGTCTTCAATCAGAAGCTTCTTCTGATTGGGTGTGATACAGACCACTACAGGAGATCTTTCCTGTCCACATTAATCACCATCTACAATAACTCCTTAGTTAAATGAGTTACAGTATTTCATTTCCCTTTGGGATCAACAAAGTAGTTTTGGATTGAATTTGAATAAGTTAACATGAAAGCAGTCCTATGATATCTTTTATATTTTGTAGAAATTTAGTCAATACTCCTCTGGCTTTTATTTGGTTTTGTCACTCCCAGTTCTGACCATGTGTAGAATTATTTGTTTGCTTCTTTAGCTGCTTAATCATGAGTTATAAATGATTCAGGTATAAAATGGCTGGAGAAATATAGATCAAGACCACTTCCAAAGATTGGTGACATCCTTTGCTTTTTGGAAACCTAATTTAGTTAAATAAGATCTGACTCGAGACTTTGATTCAGGATTGTTTGAAGCTTCTTAAAAAAGAGAATAGCAGCATTTTATCATTTTTATCCACTTCATGCATAATAATCAGGATAAAACATGTTACATAGCAGAGAGTGTCTGATTCCTGCAGGATTATGGGATGTGGGAGCGAGGTGATAAGACCAACCAGGGCATCCCCGAGCTCAACGGCAGCTCTGTAGGAATGGCCAAGGTACAGGAGCGCCATTTTCTTCTTCCATTGTCTTTAAGCAATGCAGTGCCAGTGTTTACAGGAGGGTTGATGTTTCAGGCAGCTCTGGAGGCCATCGATGAGCAGGATCTGTTTGGGGCTCACGGAGGGCCGAAGTCAGTCATTCACGTTCTACCAGACGAGGTGGAGCACTGTCAGGTACGGCTGAGTTTACTTCCAGGCATCCTGGCCGCAGCTCAGAGCTTCGTTCACGCCCTCAGCGTGTCTGCGTGTGTTTTCACTCAGGCCATCCTCTGCTCCATGCTACCAAGAGCCTCAACTTCCAAGGAGATAGATGCCGGCCTTCTGTCCGTTATTTCATTCCCTGCTTTTGCCGTGGAGGATGCTGACCTGGTGGCCATCACTAAGTCTGAAATTATCAGCAAGCTGCAGGTGCAAGTCCAAGTAGAGACGAGTGAAACATACCCTGTCTTCATGGAGTCAGGCTGAACTTTCCACTGGTTTAATTTCAGGGTCGCTATGGCTGCTGTCGCTTCATCAGGGATGGATATCACTGTCCTAAAGAGGTTTCACATTCTCTCTGCGAAATATCTAAATTCTTTAGTTGACAGGGTGCATATTAGTGTATAAAAAAGTCATAAGAAGGAGTATTTTTTAACATTAAGGCCATTCTTGTTGCATAAAGAGTCTGCACTGGATGGAAAAATCAAGATTCTGGTCGTTGTGTTACTAGGATCCATCTCGGCTGCACTACGATCCTGCAGAGCTCAAGTTGTTTGAGAACATCGAATGTGAGTGGCCGGTGTTCTGGACGTATCTCATCCTCGACGGCATCTTTACTGGAGATCACGTGCAGGTAGGAAAAAAAAAAAAACAACAGAAATGATGTGCAGCAGCATCATCTCACACTGAAACATCTGCTGTCGATCTCTAAAAGTGAGCGTTTCTGCGTGTGGCCGATAGATTAACTACAGCCCTCATTAAACCTTGTTTGTAACAGCTTGTTCTGCTGTAGGTGTTTTAATTATTGCGATGCACGATATATCTACACTAACATCAACGGTGGCTGATGTTTGTCATTCTTTAACATATTGCTATCTGTCCTGGGTTGATATTAACAACCATTATTTATTTCCACCTTGTTTCTGTTTGTTTTTTGGAGGGGGAAAGGGAAAGTTTGGTCATATGGTATTTATTTTGTCATGTGACAGTGATAGTGGCGCAGCACAAGATTGTGGGAAGTTTAACTGAAGCAGAGAAGAAGTGGTGAAGTTTGCAGTATGGTCGTTTTTTTTAAGGTGTCGAAAGGGTAGTGAAAAATATATATGGTATATTTAATATAAGTGAATATCAATTCTAGGGCACAGCAATTTCTTTAGAGTTAACCGTCTTGCTTCAGAGACACAGTGATATATTCAGTAAATGATTTCAAATGGTGCTGCTGTGTTACTAAATAACTACACGCTTTGCACACAGGTGCAGGAGTACAGAGAGGCGCTGGAAGGCGTTTTAATCAGAGGGAAAAATGGTATCAAACTCCTGCCTGAACTTTACGCTGTACCACTTGATAAGGTATCTATATTTTTATAAAAAGACATCATTAAAAAGCTTCGTCACTGTTTATTCATCTCCAGCTCCACCTGCTGGAGAAGTTTATTAATCAAGGATTTTGTCATCTAATCTTTGTTTCTCCTGCAGGTGGAGGAGGAATACAGCAGTCCTCACTCTGTGGACAGGACGGCCATGGGACAGCTTCCACACATGTGGGGACAATCCCTCTACATTGTGGGATGTCTTCTGGCTGAGGTAATGGCTGACAAGATATAATAAATCACTTTGATATGATGTTTTACAAGTGTTTGTTGCAGATTCTAAAAGTTCGAAAAGAACAAATCAAATAAGTTCTCTAAATATAAACATACAGGAAGTCTACCTTTTTTCAATTCAATTTTTTTTCCTTGAAAGGGCTTTCTTGCACCAGGAGAGATAGATCCTCTCAACAGAAGATTCTCTACAAACTTCAAACCTGATGTTGTGGTACAAGGTTGGTAATTAGTAAATTACCTGTGGGATATGTATTTATTTACATATTTCCAAACAAAACCGGTTGGTTCAAAGAGAGTTGACTACACATGATATCAAAAATCTCAAAAACCTGTTTTTGCTTTAGTCTGTGTGCTAGCAGAATCAGAAGCGATAAAGGAGTTGCTAAAAGATGCTGGCGTTGCTGTTCAGACCATATCAGAGGTTATGCCTATAAGAGTCATGCCTGCTCGCATCCTGAGCCACATCTATGTCAGACTGGGTAATCACTTACTTTGTTTTTTTTTCTTAAACTTGGAGATCTGTATGTCTGTGTGTGTAGAACAAAAGTAACAACTGGTGTCTTTTCCTCAGGAAACTGCAGGAAGCTGAATTTGAGCGGAAGGCCGTACAGACACATTGGAGTTCTGGGAACGTCCAAGTTCTACGAGATCAGGAATCGTTCCTACATCTTCACCCCTCAGGTGAAACGCCATCTGGCTGGGATGATGACACATCTGTGACCACAACAGAAAATCTCAGATGAAGAGGATAGAAATAATGATGGTAATATTTAGAATTCCTTGTGTTTCTCTCCTTTTTTCTTTTCGGTCTTCACTGATCAGTTTTTAGATCAGCATCATTTCTACCTGGCGCTGGACAACCAGATGATTGTTGAGATGTTACGAACCGAGCTGGCCTATCTGTCGTCATGCTGGAGGATGACGGGACGGCCCACGCTCACCTTCCCTATCACACGCAGCATGCTGGGTATGAATTCTCTACGTCTAAAACTCAAGAAAACTACACTTACTACATGTTTTTGCTTCTTTTGTCCTAATTTATAGCAAGAACATAGTGAATAATAGAGTTTTGTAATTCCAAATCCCAAACTTTGTGCAAGTTTTTGCACAAATAATAAAAAAAAATAAAATACATTTTTGTGCCTGATTGATGTAGGATTCAGATAGAATAGAATAGAATAGAATTCAACTTTATTGTCATTGCACTGTCACAAGTACAAGCAACGAAATGTAGTTTTCATCTGTCCAGAAGTGCTATACAGGATATAAATATTTATTTACCGGTGTGCCAAATAGCAGTGAGGTGTGCAAAAGAGTAGTGAAAACAGTCCGTGGTGTGTGTGTGTGAGCTGAAAAACAGTCCGTTTTTATCTCTGATCCTTTGTATTCTGTAAAC
>CAEGAG010148171.1:0-69350 GCA_903067065.1 Brachyrhaphis terrabensis
AAGAAAAGAAAAAAAAAATTAATTGAAATTTTTTTTATTTATATATATATATATATATATATATATATATATATATACACATACATACATACATACACACATCAGGAAAACCTATTTTTAAGCCTTATCACCCAGGTCTAATAAAGCTTTAGAACTATATTTAAGCAACATCCTTACCACCACGGTCCTCCAACCTTTGAGACATCTCCTCCCTAAACGCCTGGTTCCTATGGCGGCGTCCCGGAGTGAACCCACAGATGGGCCTGTCTACAGGACGAGCCACCTCTACTTCCTGGGTCATCTCTGCAAACCGCATCACCAGCTGCACAGACAGGAAGCTTGTTAGAGAACAGAAACATCTTCAAAAGGACGCAGTGAATCTGTGGGATCAGCTTGCCAGTGTTTCCTCGTAATCATCCGCCTTGGGGTTGACGCACACAACCATCCGGACTTTTCCTTCTCCATCAAAGTAGTTTTTAAACAGGTGGGAGACTTTGGAGTCTCTGTATGGTACCATCTACAACAGAAGTTCTACGTTACCTGCATGGTCTGAATGGAAACGTTTAGCTTTAATCTGGCAACACTAACCTTGTTGGTGCCATACATTTGGTTCTCCCGAAGTATTTCGAGGCACGTCCGCAGATTCAGGAGCGACTGATTAATGTTTCCTGCATAGAAAAACATGTTAGATTGAGCAAAAGATTTCTAGATGCCTTATCTAATCTAACAATTATGTTTAACAAACCTGCTTCACGTATTCGCGTGCCTTCAGCTCCCGTCCTACCAGTGCGCTCACTTCCTGCCAAGTCAACGAGACACAGCTGACTGACGCTCACCTGGTTCTTATCCTGACAGTTAAAAGGGAGAAAATCAAAATCAGCTGCGTAGATGATAATGTAATAGCAGGTGGATATTATAATATGTTCTGAACTTTCAGAGAAGTTTGGTTGCATCTAACCTGGAGAATGTTGGCCCCGTCTGCATCCAGAGGAGCCTGAACCAGTTTGATGATGAACACACTGTGCGATCTGCTCGACTCTCTGTTCAGCCGAGTGTTTGCAACCTTCCTCTTCTTTTGACCTGCAAAAAAATATCAAATGTTACACACACAAAAATAAAACATCAAACACAGAACTTTAATGTGCAAGTTAAATGATCTCAATAATTCATTGCACAAAATTAATCTTTTGCAACATATCTGAAACCGCTCAGAGAGAAGATTAACCCAAGTCATTTCCTGAACAGAGCCGACCCAGAGACCAGCAATTCCAGGTCAGTCACATCTAGAAATCATCACTGCAGCGTCTGTAGCTAAAACATGTTTGTTTCTATCATTTGTGGATCAGAAACAGAAACACTCACCTCTCCAGAACACTTGAAATGCTTCCTCAGCAGATTTGACTTCAACCTCCATACAGCCGGCCACGTACATGTTGTGGTTCTGATCCTCTCGAAGGATTTTAGATTGAGGCGGTCTGTAGCAGTAATAAAAATTTTTTAGATAAATTGTTCTTCAGTGAAGAGGAACACTTTTTCATGCAACACATAAAGAGCATGAAGCACAAAGTACAGGTAGGCGTTGGGAAAGTTTCAGACACAAATAATGATAGAGCGGCAAGAAGCATGAGTTTACAGATGCTTGTGACACAAAGCAAAGACTGCAAGCAGAAAGTGGGTCATGTAGAGAGTGTAGGGATTTCTAAAATTCAATGAAACGAAAAGAAGATAAAACTTGAAAAATCAACTAAGAGTCTTCAGATTTAAATAGTGAGTCATTGCTTAGTAGTCTTTTATAATTAGGGCTCCAGCACATGACAAATTTCATACGCGTCTCGACACGAACCTCTAAAATGGTCCACATTTTGGACATTTTCAACAAGACATTACCCTATTCAAGTTTTTTTATCTTTATGAAATGACTCAATGCTAAAGTTAGCACCACATTCGCCATTTCTTGAAACGGCCATTTCATTGTGCCTTTGATTTTTCTCGTCTAGTCTACCGTAGATCAGATCTAAAAATATTGATAATTAAGAGATGTATCAAATCTGGACAGTAATATACACTGAAAGTGCAGATTTTTTAAATCACAGCTAGTTCAATTCAAAAATAAAAGTTTCCGAATGATAACTTAAATGTTACCCCACCTGCTGAGATTGCAGAAGCAAATTTTATTGTAATATCTAATATTCAAACAAATATGCATTTGTTATTTGAAGTGATCACTCAAAGGGGTTCCAGGGAAACATTTTTAATAGCAGTTTACTGTTTTTCTAGTTTGATGGATACATTGTTTTCTAGAATTAGTAATAACTTTAATTAGGTCAGTTTTAGCCAAAACCAAAAATAACAGATTATATAATTTTCCCCTATAATTAATCCAGCTAACATGGACTCCTGTTTCACAAATTAAGTAGCCAATAACAATTTTTTTTCAATACCAAAAATCACTATAAATTTTCTTCTACATGTGTGTTCAACTGGACAGCTTAGCTTGATCATGCAGCTAATCTGATGTCTACTGGATTAGTATTCACTGGCCACATACATGAACTCAGTGTTCTGGCGCACAGGTGTGCCTCCACCATTCCACCTAGCAAAAAGAAAAAACAACAGTTTTTCTCCTCCAGCTACTCTGTCATGAAACTGTTAAACATCTTCAGAGACTCTAGAATGATAAAGCTCAAGAATACACTTCAAGCACATTTGTATGTCCATTTATTTTATTATTTTAGACACTTACTTTGGCTTGATCGCGTCTTCCTGCATTTCCTCCAAGAGGTCATAGATGTAGTTGTTATAGATTTCGATGTAAGAAACAAAGACGCTGTAGCAGCTGTCCTCATCCACACCGTCTGCTTTACAGGCCTCCTCTGGTTTCAGCATGTCACCAATTTCAGGGTCAACCTTTTGTCTAAAAAGTAGGAAATTACACACAACCTCAATATTTAGTTAAATAGTGTTGATTGCAGCTTTTGTTTTTCCTAGCATGACATGATTTACCTGGAGGAGGGCGTTTTAAGAACTGTTAAGTTGTTTTCCCGTCTCTGACGCTCCAACAAAGCATCAACTTCACACTGAATTTCCATACCGTTTTTATCATCCGTCTTAAAAACCTGAGCAGAGGAGATTCCAATAAATTTAAAGCAAAGGAAATACAGTGACAAGTCGTGTGGACTTGAAAGATATCATTGTGTACTGCTCTCTTACATATCTTTTGGCCTGAAAGGGGCCGACACTGTTGAAAATCATGTCAAGGGAACGTGGCAGCAGTCCGCCCTGACCTGGCGAGCCAGTCATGGTGAAAGTCTTCCCGCTTCCTGTGACACCGTATGTGAAGAGCAGCCCTGCAGCAAACAGCACATCATCAGCAAACACTGAACTTAAAAAGCAGAAAAAGAAATCTGATGCTTTTATAATGCAGGAACAGATGGACAACTGTGGAAGCAGAGAGCTACCAAAAGAAAAACAGCTATATCATGTTATATTACTGATGTTAGTGTGGATATATTGTGCATCCCTAATATTTATATTTGGTGATAGTGTTCATTTATTGTACAAGTGTCAAATAAATAGTTAAAAATACATTTATATGTATTTATATTGTCAAATTGTTGACTATATTGTGTTGTTGTAATACTTATATTTGTAAAGTTTTTGTGCTATGATGTGATACTGCTGTAATTTTCTTTCATTGGTGGCAGCTCCAGGCTTCTGTAGACACCTCTGATTTTTGCATGTTACAATTTATTACCTTACACTCTTACCATTTTTCCCATGAATGAGGTCGACAACAAGAGGTTTGGCCACGTTCTCAAAAAGCTCCATCTGCGATACAGAAACTCCAAAGACTTTTTTGAAGGAGTATTGTGTCTGAAAACAAAAACACATCCATTAATATGAATATACTTTATTATGCAAAAAGCATACATTTTTAAAACAATTTTAATAAATGTGAACAGCCTTCTAATTTCTATGTGCTCTTCACTTCATGTGCTCTGATTCTTCTTCAGAATCAGACATGTTTGATAGGCCTAAAATGGTTTAATCTTCTAGTTTGGAGTTGGTAAAAGTATTTGAAGATTTAAAAAAAAATACAAATAAAAAAAAGGGCAAGACACAACTTTTGAAGAAAACCATGCACATAATTTAGGCCAAAGAACATTTCTAAAGAGGTTTTAAACAGATTGTGCTGAACCGAGTCATCCAAAATTTACATTTAATCTATGTATATTGCATAGCTGCTGTAGTTTAAAGGTACACCTGCATGACTGGACTGGTTACCTCTTTATATTCCCCATTGCGGTTTACTTTGAGGCCCTCGGGAGCATGCAGCTGGACGGTGGAGCTGCTGATCACCTCAATGCAGCACTCCTCGTCCTCCGCAACCAGAGGCCGCACACGTAGATACACCTGATATAGATCAAAATTATTTTTCTTACAGAATACAGTGAAGACTCGCTGAAGACGCTAATAAGATCACAGAAACATCGCTTTCTTAGACCGCCATGTTGAAATGCTCGCTTATCAACCTGGGATACTTACCCCAACTGGGTCTCTCTGGCTGTTGGGAGGCTTTTTAGGAGGAGGCCTTCGGGGCGTTTTACATTTCCTGATAGTGAAAGATAAAATTTATTACATTTCAAACCGTCGTGGCTACTTTTAGTGATTCATAACAGTAAACGGTAATGATTAGCTCCTGTGCTAACTATTCCACAGCTAAGCTAGTCACCAAAGTCTCACCAACTCCGTAAATCAATAGTTCGACATTTAATGATAACACAAAGCATATTTGAAACAGACTCTAAAGGCGACGTGCGGAGAAAAATAAATCCTACTTACGCTTGTCGATTCATTGTAAAGAGTAGTAATCTGTTTTAGTTTGACCGTTTCTGTTGCTCTAAATTTGAATCTTCCCTCCGCCTTAATCTCAGACGGAACGTTTTGAAAAGAAGCCGAAATGAGCCAATAAGATCACAGAACAAGAACACGTGCTTCCGCTGGTCTTCTTCCGGGTATGATGATAAACACACGACACCAGACAAAAATGTAACCCATGTGAAGTCCGCAGAAAAAAAACATTATGTGAAACATCCGAGTGTACGTTGATGTAGCAAGTTGAGCATTCTGGCTAACCTAGCAAATGATAAATAACAGCTAAGAAAAACTATGAAATGTATAATTTTTCTTCCATTTCATAAATATGTACTACTTTCTATTATTATTATTATTATTATTATTATTATATTGACTCACTATTTTTATAAAAGTTAAAACAACGAAAGCCATACGCAATTTAGATTAATGTTAATAAACACGTTGCTTTCAGTTACCATTTTAACTGGAAGCAGTTAAAATGGTAACTCAGAGTTTCAGAATAGTCTTGTTGGTTCTTCTTTAAAGAAAAAAGAAACTATAATCTTGAAAAAAAATAAATTATGATGTCCCTTTTGTAGTCTTTTTTCGAACATCCAGTGAAGTTGTTCTGCTGTAACCAGCGCCCCCTGCGGTGCTCCGACTGTATAACACAGAAGTTACAAAACACAAACCTGCAGCCATTGAAGTCACGTGTAGTGCAGTGTTACGCAAACGCAGAAGTTTCTTATGTTGATTTTTCAGCTCATCCAGCTCTCCCAGCTGACCACCACAGGTAAGCAGCAGTTTTGAACACTATGCATGAAGGCGGATTGATTGTTATCGAGTCAAATCACTCTTCTCGTGTTGTCAATTTAACAGGCTGAGAAATGAAAAGCAAGCCCGCCAAGTCACAGGCAGATGGATCAAAAAGTAAAGTGAAGAAAGGAGCTGCAGAACACACGTCGCTGACTGAAAAACTGCGAGACAAGATAGATGGAGAAACATCTAAAGCGGGTGTGCTGCATCGATTGGACGGCTTCCGTGACTCATTGTGCCAGTATTGTTTTAGTTTTGATAGCTGAATGAATGGGTGTCTTCGTTTTGCAGGGCCTTCTTACAGTTCTGCAGGAGTCCAGAGGAAGAACGGTCCTGGAAGTATACTGCACTATATATACAGGAGTTCTTTGGGCCAAAGTCTGCACTCTCAGATGAGACAGGTAAACATCTCTGCTTAGTTCAGGACCAACAAGGGCAGTCCTTATGAAGTGTGAAATAATCCCTAATTTCTCTTTATTGGCAGTCAATCTTTCTTTATGTAGCCCTTTACACATCAACAGGATTGTTGACTAAAGTGCCTTTCAAAATAAATGTATAAAGGAAACTAAGACAAGACACATCAAACCAGAAGTGCTACCATATTTTTAGGTATTAAAAGCCTGCCTGAATAGAAGCTTCTTAGGCTTTGATATTTAAAAAAAAAAAAAAAAAAATGAAAATCTTTGTCTAGCAGTGAGGGAATGTTGATCATCTGACCATAAGGAACCGGAGTGACTAAAGAAGTTTTATTTATTGCGTTTACTTGATAGGGCCAGACACATAATAGACTAATTTAATGTAACAGCAGTCCTATGCCTGTATAAAAATTGTTCATGCTTACAGCATGAGAAATTTGCAGCAACAACTTGGATAAATAAAAGGGAGAAAGGGCATTAATAGCTTTAAAACCAAATAAAAGTTTAACATTTATTTTTAATTGCCGGGAAGCCAGTGGGATGAAAGTAAACCTGCTGTAATGTGCTCCTGTCTGAGGGTGTGAGCTAAAAGCTGAGATGCATCGTTCTGAAAACGGTTGGGGGAGGGGTGACTCAGACTTGACTTAGGGATACCAACAGAGCCTTGAAAAACTCTACAAACCTCTCAAACTTATTTGGGTTGTAAATTTATGCACAAAATTATTCCTGACAGGGATGATCAAAGATTAATGTAGTTGAGAATAAGGAGAGCTGCAACAACAGACATGTTTAGGCCTGACTTGGATTTTTCCTGCAGCGTTATGCGCCATATTGAATGAAAATCTGGTTTAAAAAAAAAACCCAAAACAAAACTTTTTCTGTCTCTCGCAGTGTCTCCAGGAGCCGTTTGTTCGATCTCTGTCATCCTACCATTTTCATGGCGCCAGCAGTCCATTTGATCGCAGAATCACCTGCTTGGAGTGGCACCCCACTCATCCCACCACTGTGGCCGCAGCCTCAAAAGGGGGCGACATTTTTCTGTGGGACTTTGAGAAGTCTGAAACAAAAAGCTTTACTCGAGGGGTGAGTTGATGTGTCTGATTGGGTTCATCTCAACAGCATGGAGGGGTCCTGCTGATCTTTATAATCATCTGCAATCCTTTTGTGGCTAAAGAAAGTAGGTGGATTTGTAGAAGCGTGCATCCTTGATGTGTCTTTCGACAACCTTTTTTGATTCTCTGCTTAGATGGGGGCTGGAGACTCAGTAACAGACATGAAGTTTAACCTGTTAAATCCCAGTCAGCTGTTCACCTCGTCTATGGGCGGTACAACATCTCTGCAGGATTTCAGTGGGACAACCCTAACAGTGTTTACATACACAGACTCCCTGAAGTAAGACTAATAGCCCTTTTTTTTTTCTCCATCAGGGCTGTAAGCTCACTCAGTCTAGCATCAGTCTTCTTATCAGGCGGCCCCCAGCAGATTTAAGCATTTCCATGCAAAGCGAATGCATTATTGGCCTGCATTTGTATTTGTGTGTGCAGAATGGAGCGGGAGACTTCATTGGTGGGATGAAGTTTTGCCCCTCAGACCTCTCCAGAGTTTATGCGGCTTCTGGCGAGGGGACATTGACCCTGCATAACTTTGAGGGCCACACTCCCACCCTGCTGTCCAGAACACAAGACTGCGGTCATGATCACCACAATGTTTGGTGAGGAAACTGGAAGGAAGACTGATGCTTGACGGTGGCAACAACATTTGCCCTTGAAAAGTATTTATAAGTCTTGAACTATTTTTGTTTTGTCACATTACAACCGCAAAACTCTGTGGTGATTTCATGTGCTGCAACAACTATATCTAAATTTAAAGTTTTTTTAAAAGTGCAACCGTTATTTTGGCAATTTCTGTTTTTTTATTTATATTTGTGCTCAACCCCTTTCTTCTGATAGATAAAATCCAGTGCTATAAATTATCTTCAGAAGTCCTCTATGAAGTATATATTGTGTATTTTAATTTTTAAGCTTCTGTGAACCAACCAATCAGTCTGGGCGTGTACCAATAAATTGGCTGATTGGTCGGCCAGATTTTCTTGATTTGGGGTAATCGGCGTAAGCTTACATGTGAAATTGATCTTATGTAGCCCCACAAAAGTCTAAAAATCAGCCACAGTCACTTTTTGCTCTTCCATGAAAGTGTCGCAACTGATAGTCACCTCATAGTTGCTAAGTTGCCAATTTAGAGCAACTATGTCACAGTGTCGGTTACCGAGAAAAATATCTACCTGATCTGATCTTTAAAAATCAGGTTAAAATTTTTAAAGATCCATGATCAGTGCACCCTTAAATAAATAATCTGAAAAAACAAAAAGGTACACCCAGCAAGACATGACTGACCTCCTAAAATGACATGCTGAGCAAAGAGAGCATTAATTTGAAGCAACAAAAAGGCCCATGACAAATCTAGAGGAGGTACTCAACAAATTGAGTCGCTACTTTTGGTTTTTATGTAAAAGGTTTGTGGCTCCAATATCACAAAATGTTAAAGAGTTGTGTTGATGTATTTGTGAGGCACAGTGCAAACTGTTTATGCTTTTCTAGTCTTATGTTTTTTGCTCTGTTTATGTGTATAAGCTATCTTAAGTTAGTTTGTTTTTTGTGTCTAAAAGTCATTCTCTAAACCTCAAAACAAATTAGTTTATTTTTATTGATTTGTTTGATTAAGTACTAAAGCATAAAAAAGTTTGTTGGGGGTTGAATGTTACATAATGGAGTAGACTGAATTCTGTAGCTTTCTAAATTGCTATAATGTTTTTAACTATTATTTATCACAAATGTTGCATATGACACCACTTTGCTGATTATTGCTTCCATTTTCTAAATGGTTGTTCTTATTTTTTTCCTAGCTTTTGGTATTGTTGTGTCGACGTGTCTGTGAGTCGGCAGATGCTTGTGACTGGGGACAACATGGGAGAACTTCTACTTCTGGGTCTGGATGGGAAAAAGGTTTGCGTTCTAATTGTTTCATTTTTATATGCGCCAAATGAATCTGAGTTGAGAATTTATTTAAAGCAAAGGATTAAAGACGTAAAAGGTCTGCAATTGGTAGCGGCTAAATCAATCATTTTGTTCATGTTCAGGAAGAAGGAAGAAATTTTCTGAAATCAAAGTCAGTATTACTTCCAGTCAAGAGAAGTATAATGGTTATGTTAAAAACCATTTGTTGCATTTGCTCTGTTTAATTGTTAGATTTTCAGCAGTAAGTTGCACAAAGCCAAAGTGACGCATGCAGAGTTTAACTCCCGATGCGACTGGTTGCTGGCGACGGCCTCGGTTGATCACACGGTGAAGCTCTGGGACCTGAGGAACATCAAGGACAACAAGAGCTTCCTCTACGAAATGCCTCACGAGAGAGCCGTCAACTCAGGTTGGAATTTTGTGTCTTTGGCCAACTTTTTTTTTATTCTTTATAAGTCTGGTTGTTCACACTGAAGCAATACAACCTTTTTGATGTCGGGTATCAGAGGAAAAATTAATTATCTTTAGATTGATTTAAAATTCTTCAGGCTTCATTCCAGAGTGTTGCCTGTAGCCCAGAGTGGAAAGAAAAGAAACAACTGAACTCTGAAATTTTTTTTGGTTGTTTAATAATAACAGAAATTCTCTATTATTCTAGCATTTAGCTAATAGAAATACTTTTGACCTATTAAAGGAAGAGGTTTTACTAAGTATTGTTAAATTAAAAATGCATTTTCATACAATACAGATAAATGTTTGGATTCTAGTTTACTTTATACCAGATATCTTTTAAAAAACTGCTTTCTCTCAAAGGGCTGTGATCAAATCATCTCTCAGCATGATTTAATATAAGAAATGAGAGCAAATATTTGAAGAAATTGGAAGTTAGGACTTTATTAAGAGATAAAAACCTAAAGGAACCCATTCTGTTAATCTACTGCAGCCTATTTCAACCCTATTGACGCCTCCAAGCTGCTCACAACAGATCAGCACGATCAGATCCGCGTGTACTCTTCCTCTGATTGGTCGAAGCCTCAGCACATCATTCAGCACCCACACAGGCAGTTTCAGCACCTCACACCCATCAAGGTTTGTTGTCTCTCTTCAAGTTTATTTCAGTGGGAATAAAAGGAGAATACGACTTTTATAAACATTTGATAAAAAATCCATCTGGTTTTATGACTAAAAAGTCTTATTTTAGGCACTATGAATGTAGAAAGATAAATTTTTTATGAGAGTCTGTCTGTGACAACAAAATAATGATGGCTTGTTCTGTAGGCCACCTGGCATCCCTTGTATGACCTGATTGTGGCGGGCCGATACCCTGATGACCGCATCTGCACCGGAGATCAGAGGTCCATTGACGTCTTTGACTCCAACAGTGGGGAGTTGGTATTTCAGATGTATGATTCCACTGCCTCAGGGATCAAATCGGTGAGTATCACTTAATTTAAAAGTCAAGTTGAAATAAGCTAATTCAGAACCTTTTTAAACCAAGAGATTCTTTTTGGGCGGTTTTCTACAGATCAACAAGTTCAGTCCAATGGGTGATGTCATCGCATCTGGAATGGGTGAGTTGTCTTCATAGTTACTCCTCAATCATATTTTATTGTAGTAAAGCTACAAAATTTCAGTGGATTTTATTGGGATTTTTTATATGACACACCAATACAAAGTAGTGAATAACTGAAGGATAATCATATTTGGTTTTGGGGTGTAATTCGCTCATTCTTTTGGGAAAAAAAGATCTGTTTTGGTATATTTTGGCAAATGAATATGATTTAGTCTAAATCTCTAAATTGTAACTGTTTCTACATCTTAAGGGTTGTTATCCTGCTATAAGTCCTTTTGTCACTTTTTTTTTTTCCAAGGCCAGAATCTGCCCTCTATTCGTACATAACTAATATTTTCCCACGAGCGCTGTGGGTCTCTGCAGCTCATATGTGGCTTTTGGCTGCACTGGATTTTATTTAGATTTAGAGGTATTAGAATAAAGGGGGATGGATGACACAAAAATCCCTTTCCACATTTATTTTTGTGAAAATTTTGGAAAATCATCAGTTATTTCCTTCACTTCACAGTTATGTACTACTTTGTGTTTTCATGTCAGTAAATTCATTACAGTTTGTAAAGTGCAGCATGAATAAATGTGAAAAAAGTTTAAGAGGAATAAAAGCTGAATTCAGCAGTAAAACGTTCATGATTGCTCTCAGGTGTAACACTATTGATCTGGGACCACGACGAGTCGCTGGTCAGCGGCCGACACAAACCGATCGAGGAAACGTCGGCTTCAGCAGACGGGGTCAGAGGACAGCAGAGGGGTCAGCAACGCTCTGGCAGAGACCGGAGGGGTTCAACCAGGGATGCAAAGCTGAAGAAAAAGCTAGCTTCTCTGGAAGAAACCGAGACCAAAACCAAAACCAGTTGCACCAAGCAAAAACAAACTCAGAAGAGGAAACTGTAGAGCTGAGAAATTTAAGTTTATTTTTGTACATTTCTCTTAGTGTTTTCTTTCTAATATCAGGGATTGTTTGCATGTTGACAAACAATACGAACCATATAAAATGGTTCGTATTTTATATGAACCATTCGTATTTGCAGGGCTGTGTACATTTTTCCTGCACTTTTTCTCCTGTAAAATAATAAATATATTCATTCGTACGTATATTGCTGAATATTTCTTGTATAGTTTTAAGATCCAAGCTTCCGTCTTTATGATTTCTTTAAGCATAATTGTAGAGAAAACCTCCCCGTAAGTCATAGGTGGTGATGTTTGCCAGCTGGATAAGCACTCCACCCCAAGCCTCTCGCTCCTCTTTGTTCCTCTGGACCCCAACCTGCAGAGCAGAGTACACCATGCTCAGAACCAGGTTCTCAAACTGATCCTGAGTAAGAGGAGTCTTCCTACGAGCCTCCCGTGTCTTCATCATGAGCTCTGTCGAGATCAGAGTCCTTGGAATGCCGTCATTGATCTGAGACAAGAATTCCCGTCCTTTCCTCATCGATGCCAGCTCTTCGTCCAACAAGAAAACATTGTTGTCCTGGTTTAACTCAACCCCACTCAGTAAAATCTGTGAATAATACAGAAAATATGTTTTTACAACAGAAAAGAAACGGCATAGATGCTTTAGTTATCTGAAAGTTTGTTGAAGTCGGACATAAAGCTACCTCAAACATCAGGTTTGCATCGGAGAGATCAGCATTTGGACCTGAGCCTGCTGCCACATCTGAAGAGGAAAAATTATAACTCAGATTTAATTATACTACTGCTAAAAATTTACCATTGTAACTGTTATTACTTCAGTATCTACAATGCAAACTGAACACATGAATTAGCTTAGTGTAATGACATAAACTATCAGAATGTTTTGTTTTACTCACCTTGCAGCACTTGACCAAGCCAAAGCCATAGAATAATTGGGAGCCAGAGTCTGAGTTGTGCATTCATGCCTCTCTAGATTAGAACAAAAAGAGGAAAAGCAACATCTGCCCTACCTCTCCACTTATGGAAAGAAGAAAACATCCCCTGAATACCACAGATTTTTTTTTTTCAGCTTGGAAAAAAGGCAGAAACCAGATGGCTCCTCTGGAGCAAGTCTAGGTTGTGGAAATTTTTCTAATTTAGATGTTTTTTCTTCATCTTGCAAAACACAATAAAGTGAAAAGTTTCACTTAAATATTTTATCTGAATACCAAGAACAGGTAAGGAAAATCTGAATTCTTCTCTCAGTTCTTATCCTTAGATTGTAGGGGAGGAAAAATAAAACATCACGTGGAAACTGTAGTGAAGAAAGCAATCCCAGATGATCTATTCTAAGTCATAGCATTGTGATCAAAAGTTTTCATGAAAATATGAATGGAGGTAATAATCTAAATAGGACCTCTCAGACTGACTTCCAGGCAACAGTTTTACCAGGGAGGAAATTCTGACAAAACTGCTCAACTCTACTTCTTCTTCATACCATTTGTTAATGTTTTTTAACACACCTGTGAAGCCTTCATCAAACAGCTTTATTTACATATGCTTACTGAGATTCAATTACATATTGTTTTTCTTGTTGTTTTCAATAAGAAACTGCAGTAATGAGGTTCTGCCACAGGGGGGCGGTAAGCGTTTGGCGCTATCTTAGTTTAACCTTTTACAACAGTTATTCCGGTGAACAGTTCAGCTGCCTCTGTATGCTGCAACAGTGCAAATAAAGGTAGCGTAACTGCATGGCTATCACAGTTAAGCGATATGTATCTAGTTCCATGTTTTCTTCAGAATATTTTGGTAGAACATTTATTAGAAAAACAAGCTGGCGGCTTTCTGCTGCGGGCGCGAGCGGCAGACAAACACAACACAGCTAGCGGTAACCTAGCTTAGCCAATCAGCATCACTTATCACTTGTTTTGTTTGATCTTTGCATGTTGAAGACACTTTATTAGAAAACGTGTATAGACTGAACGATTTAATTGTTCAGCGTAAAAAAACAACAACTAATAAACACGTATGAATATTTGAATATGAGTCTCAATAGACTAGTGAGCTTTTGAGTGGTACATACTTCTGCAAAAACTCAGAAGTTAGTAATATATACTTTATTGTCCAAATTGAGGAATTACAGTCAGTGAGGAAACACAGCTTTATAAACAAAAATAAAACCTACAAACTCCACTCGTTTACAGCATCCTATTCAATCCATGGGTTAATACATTATCAAACGAAACATCTTACTCATAAGTAAAATGAAGATTCTACTATTCAGACATGCTGATTATAAAAAGGCAACATTCAAAACATGCTGTATCCTGTTGCTGTTTTAATTATTATTATTTAAGAAAATCTATGATAACTTTTTGTATGAAGAACAATAAAAAAAATACTAGGTAGCATTACCATCGCCCTAAGAATAAACAGTAAAAACTGAATGTTTTAAAAAGCTACAATACTTAGTACATGTGTACTAAGTTATCCTGTTCTGTAAAACCACACTGAGATACATGTAGAGCAACTGGTGGATCAGTTCACTAGACAAGCTGTTCTTTGATAAGCATCTAATTTATGTCTCCACTAATACATTAAATATGCATTTAGCATCCTTACGTATTTACAGTTGCTATAAAGCCACCGATAAATGATAACTAACTTCCTTCCATCTAATCCACTGTTTTAATAATCTGGTGTTAACATTTGTTTATAACATGGCAGGCAGCAAAGATGGAGTCCGGTGAGGAGGGCGGCGTCAGTGTTGGCGGCTCTGTGGGAGAGGAGAACTACTTCCTCGGATACACCTTCACTGACCGCTCTCATTCCACCCGAGTGGTGAAGAGCATCATGGACCTGTGCCTGGAGGACGGCCTGTTTGCAGATGTCACCGTCACTGTGGATGAAAGGCAGTTTCACCTGCACCGGCTGGTGCTGTCAGCGCAGAGCAGCTTCTTCCGCTCCATGTTCACCTCCAACCTCAAAGAGTCCCACAACCGCTACATCGAGCTGAAGGACGTGAGCCCCTCCGTCTTCCAGCTGCTGGTCAAGTACATCTACCACGGCACCATCAAGCTGCGGGTGGAGGAGCTGCAGGATACCTACGAGATGGCGGATATGTACCAGCTGACTGCTCTGTTTGAGGAATGCTCCCGCTTCCTCTCGCGGACGGTGGAGGTCAAGAATTGCTTACAGGTGATTTCAATCAA
This sequence comes from Brachyrhaphis terrabensis, assembly GCA_903067065.1. Classification (NCBI taxonomy): domain Eukaryota; kingdom Metazoa; phylum Chordata; class Actinopteri; order Cyprinodontiformes; family Poeciliidae; genus Brachyrhaphis; species Brachyrhaphis terrabensis. The sequence goes on from CAEGAG010148171.1 coordinate 14,780, forward strand.
TCAGTCAAGTTTATTTGTACACCACATTTCAGCAACAAGGCAGGTCAAAGAGTTTTACATCATAAAACACAGAAATACAAAGTCACAGAACACACAGTCAACGATTGAAGCATTATATTTTGTCAATTGTTACACATCAAAATGTTGATTAATGCTTCATTTATAATGTTTCAAAAGCAACTCTAAACAGGTGGGTTTTTAGTTTAGATTTAAAGAATTTCATATTTCCAGCTGCTTTACAATTTTCTGTAGGCTTGTTCCAGCTTTGTGTGCTTTGAAGCTGAATGCTGCTTCTCCATGTTTGGTCCTGGTTCTGGGGATGAGGAGCAGACCAGAATCAGAAAACTTTATTGATTTGTCACTGGCGTTGCAAGCCAGGCTGATTTAGAACATTCATACAAAATCTTTTTTCTGTTTTTTTTTTTCTAGGTGATGTGGCTTGCAGACAGACACAGTGACCAGGAGCTGTATACTGCAGCCAAGCAATGTGCTAAAATCCACCTCGCTCAGCTGCATCAGACTGAAGAATATCTCAATCTGCCCCTCTGCCTGCTGCTGGACATCATCAAGGGTATTACAGTTAGACAGATTTAGAAGCATAAGAATTGTAACCTCTCTTGATCAATGCTGCTCAGTTGGCTCTGTCTCTGTGTTTAGATGGTGTTCCCAGCTCCCAGAATCCAACAATGGCCATCGAGTCGTGGATTAACCACAACAAGGTTGAGAGGGAGGAGTTCTCCTGCCTTCTCCAGGAGAATCTGAAGGTAGAATTTAACCTGCCAATCAGATTTTTTTCAGCCAGTGTCAGATTTCCATTTTTTTTTTTCACGTCTTATTGATAATTTCCAATCAATTGGTACGTCATTAGTCAAGTTGCTGATTTCAAAGAAAGAAGGTTCTCTGTGAATATTATTCTAGTTGGGCTGCACAGTGGAGCAGTTGGTAGCACTGTTGCCTTGCAGCAAGAAGGTCCTGGGTTCGATTCCCGGCCCGGGGTCTTTCTGCATGGTATATGCGTGGGTTCTCTCCGGGTACTCCAGCTTCCTCCCACAGTCCAAAAACATGACTGTTAGGTTAATTGGTCTAAATTCTCCCTAGGTGTGAGTGTGTCCATACTTGTTTGTCCTGCCTGTCTCTGTGTTGCCCTGAGACAGACTGGCGACCTCTCCAGGGTGTACCCCACCTCTCGCCCAGAACGTTAGCTGGAGATAGACACCAGCAGCCCTTTCGACCCCACTAGGGACAAGGGTGTTAGAAAATGGATGGATTATTCTAGTTTTTCAGTCCATCTGTCCACTGTAAACATGGAAAGGACAAGAGCATGTTGTGATAATAAATCCAGTAATAGTAATATTTTTTTAAGTTTTGTTTATAAAGTCTTCATAATCCATTTCATTTTCGGCTACGTGTGTGTTTTTATTGCCGTTTTATTTATTGTTTTTATTTGTTGTGTTTTATTTTGGATATTTATAGTATCTTCCAGGTTAAGTGTTCTTTAAAACAGTAAAGTTTATTGATCTATGAGAACTTGGTTTATCATGCCATTATCAATATGTTACTTGAAGATGGTCTCAAAACAACAATATCATTGTTTATGGCAATAATTACTGGGACAATTTATTGTCCAGCAAGATGTCTTATTGTGACAGATCTAAGTAATAATAATAATAAGGTGATTGGTCTTCATTTTTATTTCTGTCACTAAAATCTCTTTCTGGGTCCATGGCAGGAAATCGGGGAGAACGTCCACATCTACCTGATCGGTAAAGAGGAGACGAGGACTCACTCCCTTGCTGTGTCTCTGCATTGTGATGAGGACGATGCGATCAGCGTGAGTGGCCAGAACAGTCTCTGCCATCAGATCACCGCCGCCTGTAAACATGGCGGGGACCTATACGTGGTGGGGGGGTCCATCCCCCGCCGCATGTGGAAGTGCAACATGCACACCATGGACTGGGAGCGCTGTGCACCGTTGCCTAGAGACCGGCTCCACCACACCATGGTGTCTGTGGCCTCTGAAGACGCCATCTACTCCCTGGGCGGGAAGACGCTGCAGGACACGCTGTCGAACGCCATCATTTACTACACAGTGAAGGACAACATGTGGACAGAGACGAGCCAGTTGGACACAGCCGTGTCCGGGGCCGCTGGCGTCAACCTGGGAGGAACCATTTACCTGCTCGGAGGCGAGGAGAACGACATGGACTTTTTCACAAAGCCGTCTCGTCTCATCCAGTGCTTCGACACCTCCTCCCAGAAGTGCCAGATCAAACCGTATATGCTGCCGTTTGCGGGCTGCATGCACGCCGCCGTCCACATGGATGTCATCTTCATCGTAGGCGAAGGGGACTCGCTGGTGTGCTACAACCCTCTGCTGGAGAGCTTCACGCGACTGCGCTTCCCAGAGGTGTGGAGCTGCATCCCTTCTCTGTGGAAGGTGGCCAGCTGTAACGGCTGCATATATGTCTTCAGGGACAAGTGTAAGAAAGGCGACGCTAACACGTTAAAGTTTAACCCAGCCACATCTGTGGTCTCGGTTATCAAAGGTATAAAGATCCTCCTAACGAACTGGCAGTTTGTACTGGCCTGATGATTTCCAATTTACGGTCCACAGTCATCACAATGAATCAAGTGACAGACGTTGGTGTGACTTACAGTGAATACAGATCTGCTAAAAAGATTCCCACTCAGCTGTGTTAGCCATTCCAAAACCTCAGCTGTGTCTGTGAGACGCTTCTATATCAGCGTGTTGTTGTGTATCGCTTAGCTGGGGACCGAATGTGTTGTAACACTGTGACCAGTGATGATCAAAGCTGTTGTTTCCTGTGCACTGCTCGTATATTAACATGCATGAAGTGCTTTAGTGGTCAGTAAAAAACTCCTCACTGAAATGTAATCATCAGGCTGCTGAAAGTGGCTAAGACTTCACACATTTTAAGTCTGTAAACCTAATATCAGAGAATGTTTTGTAACGTTTACATTTTTATGTATGCTGTACTGGTTCGAGTTCATGTGTTCTGATAAATGGTAAAACCTGCATAGAGTCACTTTTAGTTTTTATTTGGTCGACCAGCCTTCAAAGTCTTCAAGTAATGGTGGATGTTTCTAAAATCCCTCAAAAAGGACATGATTAAAAAAATGCAGTGCCTTGTAAATTTATTTATACTTGTTGAACTATAAATATGTTTTACTGAGATTTTATGGTAGATCAACACAAGTGTTAGTATTTGGTTTCTTGCTGTGTTTAAAAAAAAGATAGAGAAACAGAAAAAGGTAGATTATCAGAACCATTGAGTCTTGCTGGGATTTATTCGGAAGCAGTTTTCCAAACAAGCAGTTCAACTCTTGAAAATAAGACTAAGTCAAATGAAGGATTTTTAAACTGTCTAGTTCTAGAGTCTAATTCTACTTCATCTAAAGTAGCAGGTAAATAAGTAGAACAAATATGGTACATGTTTTTTTTATTGTGTACATTTGCTGTCGATGTTCTTTTGTTTTGATACCCTTAAATAAAATCCAGTGAAACTATTCAGAGGTTTCCGAATTAGTAAATGGAGACCAAATGTGTATAAATTTTAGTACGGCTGTTCTTTTAAATCCTCAAAGGCTTTTTAGTGAACATTAGTAAAAAAAAAAAACAATGTCACAAAGTCTGAGGAACACAACTGACAGGTCAGTTATGCAACAAAACTAAGCATACAGCTAGATCTACAATGAGCAAACATATCTATTCTTAGAAAGACCTGCATCTAATTGAGAATTTGTGTCAAGAGTTATGAATTTAGGTATCCAAATCTCATAGAACCTGATCCTTAGTGCAAAGCAGAGTGGGCAACAATTTCACTCAAAATGTCCCAAATGGTTGAGATGTAGAAATTACTTGCAGCTGTAAATTCAGCAAAAAGTGATTCTACAAAGTACTGACTCTAATGGACTGAATATATACTTGTCTTTGGATCAGTAGAAGCAGGATTAAAGTTGATAAAAATTACTGCATTGACTTTTGGGAGCGAAAAAGTTAAGGGAAAGATAGAGTTGCTACAGAGAGGCCAACAGTGTGATCCCATTGATGTTCTGCTGGAGTCTGTGCAGATGAAACCTAAGCTCAGGAACATGTCAGACTGTGCGAACTATTCTGAGCATCGGCTGCTGACGGCGGGACGAGGGGTGGGTGTTGGGGTTCAGATGCACCTACACAAGAACTACCAATAACAACCTATAGCCACTATGAACACTGTCTGAAACGCAGCTCTTTTACCACAAACAAAAACCAACAAAAAAAACTTGGAGCAGCAACATGTTGCTTCCTGGGACAGTGGTTGATCTCTCCCTTGACTCTCTGGGACTTTTGATTTTAAGGCTCCAGACTTTTACATTTTGTCCAGTGTGTATCTCTCCGTCATGTTTGGTTCATGTAAAGGTAGATTGCTAGGAGCTGTAGTGACCTTGGGACAGTTTGCTGAGGGCAGAACATTAATTCCTGAAGGGACACATGGTCTGGAGTGACAAGACCATCTGCTGGAGCCGCAGCAGGAGGAAGGTGGAGTGGGGTGGCTGGTCGAAGGGGGTGCTAAGAATTCCTTTTGCTGGGGTGTGGAGGGAGCAGATATTCTGGGAAACCTTTGCCAGCTCTCAGCAGGGATACTTGTATCTTTTATGTTTTTTCCAAGGGAATTTAAAAAGGAGAATTTTCTGCGCTCCTGAGGTGAAACAGGATCAGTTTTCCAGCTCTTAGGAAGGCATTTTTGTGATAATGTTCTTGGTGTGCCACCACTGTTCCTCGCTGGATCCGGTTTCGTCTCCATCTCAGCTCGGCCGGAGCTGATAGAGCTGGATCTAGTACTGACCGTTCTGAGGGGATCATCTTCAAGGAGTCTTCTTTGGAGTTGTGCAGGAAGGATCTTCTTTCTTCCTGCCTTGCTGAAACTGCATGGCCTAAGCGAATGAATATTTTCACGTTGCGCATTGCACCAGAAATGGGCCAGGACCAAACCAAGCAGCAGATAGAGAAGGGCCTGAAGTTGTATCAGTCCAATCAGACGGATAAAGCTCTGCATGTCTGGACAAAAGTTCTGGAAAAGACTTCAGACCCTGGGGGGAAGTTTCGAGTTCTCGGGTGCATGATCACAGCCCACTCAGAAATGGGAAAGTACAAAGATATGCTTAAGGTATGCAACCTGACACTTTGAATTCAACGTGTGCTGATGAATATTCTTTGGTATTTCTTTAAAGGTAAAACAACAACAAAGTAATTTCAGTTCATGCTTTCATTAAGGCATTTTTCTCCGAACAGCCAAATCAGCATTTGCATAAGCTCTGCTCTATTTGCACCGTGTAACTTAGTGGTTGTAAATCCGAAGAGTGAATGTTACAGAGTGTCCCATCACCTCATATGTCAACATGTCAGCTCACTTCTGCTGTTGTAGCATTTAAATATTTCCATTAAGGAGTTTGAAGGTACCCACCTACCATTAACAGCCATCCTGAGAAACATGGATTCATTTGTGGGCTTCCCAGCGATGCAGAGTAAATAAATGTCCTGCAACCTTAGAGTCAGTGTAGGGTGTCTTGTTGATATAATCATCTGCACTCAGAAAGGACCCAGTCTTAATGATGCAGTTTTAATGAGGGCTTCAAAAAAAAAGAGGTCTAACGACCAAAACGATACAGTGACGTGAAAATCTGCCATGCCACATGCTTTTTCAGCTATGTGTTTTTCCTCAGTTTCTCAGGTTATCTGAATATTATGAAATCCATTTTTCAAATTATAATTTAATTCATAGAAGCTATTAAAATCAGACTAGACCTGTGCAAAAAATTAATCACCCTTCTTAAATACTAAAATAACTGTGATTGTTCATATTTTTTGAAAGTTGTTATCAGTGACATGGCCACACTCAGGGCTAATTACTGTCAGCTCTGGAGAATCAGAAAATCCTCTAAATCAAACCTGTCTGACAAGACAGAGTAGATAAAAACAGCTTAAAAGCAGAAAATCATGGAATGATCTAAAGGACTTAAAGAGGATATGAAAATACAATAATACAATACAATATTTGCCGGTATATTTTGTATACAGTCACGAATGTTAATTTAACATTTCAAATATACAGTATAAGTTTGTGGTACATTTCTATACCAAAGAAACGATATATGTCAGATTGTGCACAACAAGATATTAACATTCATGGAAAAACCTTACATAACTTTGCATTAAAGCAGAAAGTACGGCGGCCATAATTGAATACTTGCAGTATTCAATTATGCCACATGAACTGATCAGTACATTATTGCGAGAGAACGAAAAACTTTTGCTTTCCCTCGCAATACCTCTGATCAAACCTAACGCAAAGATTTTTCTCAAAAAGACTTGAGGGAAAATATTCTGCTGATTGCAGAAACAAAAGGGGAACATTTAGGAGACGTGTGTCCCATTACATCTGATATAAAAAAACACATAATTGTCGAACATGGAGGTAGTAGTGGGATTATTTTGGGTTGCATTGCTTGTTAAAGACAATGGTGTTTCTTCAAAAATGACAGTCATAAATTTGAGTCTTTACAAGAAATTCTTAAAGGAGAATGTCTGTCTTTCAGGTTGTTACCTTGAACTCAAGTGTGCTTTTGTTACACACCTCTATCCCTAACACTTACCATAACCCTAACCCTTCCCTATGATCTGAAGCACAACAGCAACTTATTCTCTCATTGGTTTAAAAAATAAATAAATAAAAGGAAGGTTTTGGAGTGGCCTACTAAATATTTTGAACATAAATTGGACTGAGATGTTGTGGCATAACCTTAAATTGGCTGTTTTTACTTATAAATGATTCGATGTGACTGAATTAAAGGGGCAGCATTTTGTTAAATCGACTTTTTAGAGCTTTACATCAAGTTACAATGTTATCCCCTCATCAGAAACATATCAGGGGTATTGCTTTGATTCTTTAATGCATGTTTTAGAAATCCTTTACTCTCCCGTGGCAACCGTTAAGCTGTGCAAAACGCTTGGGGGTGACCAGGCGCCGCCTTCGAGGCACAGCTCCTCCTCTGAGCTGCAGTTTCCAAGCGCCCGCATTACAGCACAGTTCTTAAAGTTCTGCATTTCAAATGAGATTTTTCCATATTATCTGTTTCTCTTTACCAACACGTTCCTCTGCAGTACGCCCTCGAACAGATTGACACAGCCCGGGAAATGGAGGACCCAGACTACCTAACTGAAGGCTACCTGAACTTGGCGCGTAGCAACGAGAAGCTGTGCGACTTCCAGAAGACGGTGTCTTACTGCCAGACCTGCTTAAACATGCAAGGCACCACTGTAAGCCTGCAGCTCAATGGCCAAGTGTGTCTGAGCATGGGCAACGCCTACCTGGGCCTCAGTGTCTTCCAGAAGGCCCTGGAGAGCTACGAGAAGGCCCTGCGCTATGCACACAACAACGATGACAAGATGCTGGAGTGCAGAGTCTGCTGCAGTCTGGGAAACATCTATGTGCAGCTAAAGGTGTTCTGAATACTGCTTTTTATGAAAATAATATACTGAAGCTCTGAAGAATGTTTCATTTCAACCTGGCTGTTAATTAGCTTTATTTATTCCAGATGTGTTTTAAGAACGTAGTCCAAACATTCTGAGGACGAACAGCCTCAAAACAATTTTCATTATGATTTTCCTAGTCCTTTTGACGCCATTGAAAGTGCTAGAGTGTCCAGTCTTTTTGCTTGCATAAAGTTAAAATAATACTGTTCCACCCTCTCCAACGGATTGTTGTGCACTGATGAACAGCTAACTGCAAGAAAAAAACATCACTTTTCCTTTGCTTTCAAGAAATACAAATTTGTTTGAAGCCCAACCATAGGATCTTTGTTAAATGTTTTCTCTTCTCTCTGCACATTTCTTGTCTGACACCTCTGATTAAAGATCTACTGCTATAAAATAATAATCAGGGGGAAAAAAAAAGAATCTGAAATTTAGAAATATTTGCGCTACAAACCAGAACCCAAAGTGCTGATTGACAGGAGACTAGCAACAATTCCTCTTATTTTTCGCTTTAAATGAAGGCACTAACTCAACGTGAACCAAACTACAGCGCCCCCTACTGGGTACTATGGGTAACAACTTACAATCAGTAATGGAACGGGCATTTACAAACACTGTTGCAGTTGATTAAAATATCATCTAAAAGTGAATTTGTAACAGTTGAATTGAAAAGGTGAACCTAATTTCTTAGATTTATTTATTAGCTAAGAGTAGCATTTCATATCAGCTTGCTTAACTTCAAGTCATTCTGTAAGATTCTAAATCTAAATTTAGCAGAAGTTTATATAGTGTTTATATGCATATGCATAAGCTCATGGACTGCATCAAAATCAAAATAAACAATATGGATCTAAAAATTCTATCTTTAATAGTTAATATATTATTTTAGCTGCTTTTTAGTTTTAAGTGCAACTGGCTAGTATATTTTATATAGTTTTTGTAAGACATTTATGTAAATATCAGGACATCATACTTTTACTCAAAGGTTTTGGTCCTTTTGAATCTCATGCTTTGGAATTTATGTGTTAATACAAGGACTGAGTGGATGAGTAGACTGGTTGGGGTTTATGTGGTTCCATTTAACACATAAGAGGAACCACAACGTCAACATCCTAAATAATCATTAGATGATTAGTTTGGTTTAGTTTAGTTTAGTTGTTGTGATAAAGCAGATCAATATTAAATGCCTAAAATTAATACATGGTCTAGGCATGGGCGGTGTGAGATTTTCTAACTATAACCTCGAATAAAAATGTCATGCCATGTCCTACTTACACAAAAAACTAAAGCAAAAAAGTACAAGAAGATTTAATCTATTTAATAATAGAGAATTTAAACAGAAAACCAACAGTCATTCCATCAATAGCAGCTGAAATAACACGATTGATTGATTGTAAAAAGCAAATTAAATAAAAGCTGTCTTTTTAAGGAGATTATTTATTTGTTCATTGACAGACTAACAGAATCTTATAAGTTTATACTAGGTGGATAATTATTAGCATTATCTACCATGATAAAGTGATCATTAGGAAGATCAACAATCATGTTGCTCATATTTATTTACTAAAAGTGATAGGAGGAGCTTTACTTTCCACGCTGTGAATTGATGAATTTGCTTGTTTTGTAAAAGTGGAACAGTTGCCTTCTTTCCGCAAGCTGACTGGATGTGTGCAGAAACAGGTTGGGGAGGGAGAGTGATAGTGCATTGCTACTCTTTTGCTCAAACACATCTGGAAGAAGCTTGGGTCACTCTGGCATGAGTTGTGTTGTCAAAAGAAGGCAGGCAAAGCCAAATAGGGCTTCTAATGCTAGTGTGTAAGTGGTGTACTACGCTATTTATTTGAAACTGAAGAACTGTAATTCTGCATATCTGATGACAGGACTACGAGAAAGCCCTGTTCTTCCCCTGCAAGGCAGCTGAACTCGTCAACGACTACGGCAAAAGCTGGAGCCTCAAGTATCGTGCCATGAGCCAGTTCCACATGTCTGTGGCCTACAGGAAGCTGGAGCGTCTGCCCGACTCCATGGGGTGCTGTGAGGTATTGTTTCAAAGGAAACCACACCATCTAAATCTTCTCACAGACTTTAAGAATCTTCCAATTTAGGTTTCCTCACCAGGCTTCTGTTATATATGTTGTGCTTACGGCTGACAGGTGCGAGCTCCAGTTGCTCTGCCGTCCCCTGGCCTCGGATCTCTACAAAAATATTCTCACAGAGGCGCTGGTTTAAAGTGTTAATGAAAAGGGCGGCTTAAGTCCCCGCCTTGTTCTAATTATGTACAGAGGGTGAAAAATAACTTGATGTCATTGCTTTGGAGTGTAAAAGTATAGCAACAAGAGACATTTCAGATTTATCACATTTGGCCAAACAGATTACACAACTTGGGATACTTCAGATACCGGAGCACCCACATCCTAACCCTCTGAACATTTACTGACATGAAAAACTGAAAATAGAAATAGCTGAAGAGATTTCTTCAGCTATTCAAGACGTGTATGTTGGTAACCTAAGCTGGAGATGGAGAGCCTTTCTAAGCATCATTTGTGTTGTGCTTTGACAGGAATCCATGAAGATTGCTCTGCAGCATGGCGACCGGCCCCTGCAAGCTCTGTGCTTACTGAACTTTGCAGACATCCACCGCTGCAGGCATGACGTTAATGTAAGGCGAGATTAATGCTTCTGTGTTAGTGTGAACCTGTCTTTCCAGTCTAGTTGATGTGGTTCATCTGCATTTTTTTTATCGTGTTTTTATTCTGACTCTTATACTAGCACATTTATTTACTTGAGAAATGTGTATAAAATACATGCTGTTGCTCTTTTAAATCATTTAGAAAGCATTCCCTCGTTACGAGTCTGCACTGGGCATTATGACCGAGATCGGAAACCGTCTTGGACAAGCGCACGTCTATCTGGGTGTTGCAAAATGTTGGCTTCTTCAGAAAGAATATGACAAGGTTTGTGCAGTTAGATATATATACCTGTACCCTGTTTGTGAAACAGGTGTATTTGTTTAGTTGGTTTCTGTAACAACAACTTTTGTGATAAATTTCCTGTGTTTTATTTCTTCTTCAGGCTCTTGAATCTTTGGAGCGAGCGCAGGAGCTTGCAGACGGAATGGGAAACAAGGTAACTGAAGCTTATAAAAAAATCAGCAAAATTTACATATGAGCTGCAAAGCCTTTATCAGTCTACATGTTGATGTTTGTCTTGTACCGAAGCTGTGCAGCCTGAAGGTTCACTCCCTACGTGAGGGCATCTACCGCAACAACAAGCAGCAGGAGGAGCTGCGAGAGCAAGTGGTGAAGTTCCTGCAGTGTGTGGAGGAGCTGGAGCTCTACTGCGGCATGTGTGGGGAGTCCATCGGGGACAGGGACCAAAAGCTGCAGGCGCTACCCTGTTCCCACATTTTCCATCTCAAGTAGGTGTTTACTTTCTACCAATTCATTCCTACTAAGGTAATGAGCATTAAAAAAAAATCAAGTAGCTTGATGCGTGTTTTAATGTGTTTACACCCCTCACACTTTGTTGTTGTTTTTTTTTTACAAATAAAAATCTGAAAAGTGTGCTGCAAAGTATCCTTCGTGGTATGTTTCTTTGTACTTCTACAGAGCTCAGCCAATGCTGCAGATTTTAATAAAAGTCCTGCCAGAAGATAAACATTCTCAAGTCTCAAGTCTTTTATAACCTCAAAAGTCCTCTAAGAATTCCCTACATTAATCTCTATCTGTTCTGACCAGCGTTGTGATCTCTGCTATAAACAGCATAGTACCACCACCTTCATGTTTCCCTGTGATGGTGGCCACACAGCATTTTGTATGTAGGCCATGGTGGTGGATTTTGGGTCTCATTTGAAGAGATCACCTACTTCCACATGCTTGCCCTGTACATAACTTGAGTCAAAATATAAAGGCAACTCCCCTGAACCCCTCTTAATTAAGTGCCAGATTTGTGTAAAAGGTGAGTAATCAATCAGAGGAATTGGTTGTTCTGGCCTTTTTTTCCTCTAATGATATTAAAGTAAAGGAGAATGAGTACAAATCCCAGCCTTACTTATAAGCTTTTATTTGTTAAACATTTTTAAAACTATGTGTTATTATCCTTACGATTCAAAATGATGTGCAGATTTGTGTTGGTCTAGCAGAGACATAAAAATAGTGTCTTTATTTCATGTCCTGTCCCCAGGTGTCTGCAAACAAACGGGACAAAGGGTTGCCCAAAGTGTTTCAAATCCTCCATCAAGCCTGGATTTGTGTGACTGCCACCGTCAGTTTGCATGTTGGTTCTGCAGACACGGCATGACGCCTTCAAGGCTCTGGACTGACGTGAAGACAGCAGGCAGCCTTAGGATGTGCTGAATTTCAAAAAGGCACAAACGTTTGGTCCTCTGCACACGGGACGGCTACTCTAACGCAAGAGCGTCCCCGAGTCTGTGGCTCACAAACCCAGATTAGGGCCTCGGTCTCATTGAGACTTCAGTCTCAGTCCATCAGAGGAGATACTGTAAAACTAACTGTGTTAAATTGTGAGATAAGCTGAAAAATCAGATGAACTTTACATCTGTTGCAACAGGATAAGGTCGGCCAATGTCAGAGGCTGTTGTATGTGTAAGAACCATTTAAAAACAAGGAAATGAGTCTGTGATATCTAAAATCAATGCATATGTCAAAATTCACCACAGTCTTTCTGTAGAAATTGTTTTTCTCACAACAGCACAGTCACTCCTGAATAATATTGTTTTTCATGTACATAATGTTGTCATGTCATTTTCTGGTAAACATTTGGTTGATTTAATGTATGTTTTTTGTAAAACTAACTAAAATCTCTTAACCTTTGAAAAACTAGTAAGTCTTTACAAGCAGGTTCATGCAGCTGTATTAATTTGTTATTACTTTTATTTATAGAGGTAAAAAAAACGGACCTTTGATCAGTCATGTAGGCACTTAGTTTCTTGGGAGAGATGTAGAGTTTCAGTTGAATACATTGTTAGTATTTTTATATCACTGGTTGTATTTTACTTACAAAGGCATTAAAGGGATTGGCCTTTTTTGATGGATAAAGGAAAAAAGATAAACAAATCTGGTCTTTTTACATGAGCTAAATAAATAACAAAGCAACAATGAACCCATTTATTTATTTATTTTATTGTTTATTAGAGTATTTCTTAATAGTCTTTGAGATTTACTATCAATATTCCATGTAAATTATTTACTTTTAGCTTTATTGTTTTACCTAGGAGGGAAATATCTTTAGCTAAATAATGTGCTTTGTTTGCAGCCAGGTTACAGATATTTTAGAGGCTGAAGGTAATCTGCCAGTGCAGCTATTTACACTCAGAACTTTAGCTTTAAAATACAGGGTTCCTAAGCAATCTGGAAAAGAGTAAAAATTGAAGTCAGTATTTTCACTATCTGGACAAACAGGAGAAAATAACATGGAAAAACAGAAAAATTATGCATATTTACAGACTTTATTCCTGCTTCATTGCTTAAATCGTCCTCTGTTTCTGGGAAATGATGTCTGGAATTTGTAGGAACCCTGTAATTAACTGCTGTCTTTGTTTTACGAACTGCAGCATGATGAAGAATTGGAATTTTTTTTGTCACCAACTATATTACAATTATTGCACAACAAAAAAACGTATGTCAGGATTTCATGAAGTTGACTTCACCTTTGAAAGCCAGCTGGTTAAGTGTTTGCTTCCTGGAGAAAAAACAAAACAAAACAAAAACGATGACTCATTGTGAGTGTACCTGCTGAGGCAGTTTATTCAAGGTGACCACTTGGATCCAGTTAATAGAGATCATCCTGCCAGTTTCTTTAACAATATAAACTACCTCTGTTTTTGCCACCAGTCTTGGAAACAAGAGTAGCCACAACTTCTGTTTCTGTTAGGATTTTCTAGTCATAATGAGGTACAGATTCAAAGGCATAGTTGGAATACTGATCAAACTATGTTACTGTGTCTCGTATGGAAGTGTTTTATTTTTGAAAATAAAAGGCAGTTACAGTGAATGTGTGTTTTTTTTTTGTTTAAACTCTTTGCACTCCACACAGACACCTTTACAATGAAGTCCTAAATATATAATCACGTGGAACCTTGAACATGCTGGGATTTTTAACTTGCTTGACTAGCTGGGCAGCATTTGCTGGCTTCAGTTGGTGTAGAAACAACAATGATGTTTTCTTATCTAGTCACTCTGTAGGCGGACACCATCATGATATCAACGAGGAAATCTGTCTCTGAGGAAGAGATATCCTGTCCTCAGTGCTCCAACATTTATACTTACCCGGTTCTTTTACTATGTGGACACAACGTTTGCAAACTTTGCCTGCACAACTTCTGGGAGTGGAAAAAGTGTCAAGAATGTCCCGTGTGCGGCACTGAGTCTTCCTCTGGGATGCCTCCTGTCAACCAGGATCTGAAGTTAGTCGTGGACCAGTTTCAAAACAAAAAGGCTATGGATCAGGAGATTTGTGCACTTCATAAGGAGAAGCTGAAGGTTTTTTGCGACAATGATGAGGTTCCCATCTGTCTCGTCTGCCAAATATCAAGGAACCATAAAATGCACAAGTGCTGCCCAGTGGAGGAAGCAGCTCAACAGAAAAAGGTATAGTATGAATAAAAACAAGGAAGAATCAAACATGGTAAGATAACAGTATGATAAGAAAGACAAGTAGGGCTACCTTCTGGTTGAGGATGGGGAGATTTTTTTCTGCGTGTGTAAAGTATCAGAACATAATGACCAGAATTGTACCAACTTGTATCTTAGTTTGCTATGAAAATGAAATTTAGCTATTCAGTCAAGCATTTTGAAAGTGTTCTTAATATTCTCATTTTAGACAGAAATTTCTAACATCCTTGGGTCCTTAAGAAAGAAAGTAAGAACAATGAGTAAAACAAAACACCAATGGGAGGAGATCAAAACTTATATAAAGGTAAAAGCTTTTGAGATCATTTTTTTTCTTGGATAATTTCACCAATTCCACTGTTTTAATCCTAATGTTGAGCTCTTAAGTTATCTTTTTCCTGTAGGGATGGAAAAGTCCCTCCTTAGCTAGCACTAACCAGAATAACCAGCCTGCTCCAATGTTACAGACTCAAAGTAATGAAATCGAGATGGCGATAAAGGGGGAATTTCTGCAGCTTCACCAGTTCCTCAAGGATGAAGAAGACATGAGACTGAGAATGCTCAAACAGGAAGAGCAAATAAAAATACAGGTCATGTGTAATAAGATTGAAGACATAGAAAAGGAGATCCTGGCTCTCAACTCCACCATCAGCAAAGTAGATATTGTCCTCAGAGCAAAGGATTTGCCATTCCTACAGGTACATTCTACTGATTATGGACTTATTTCTTTGATAAAGTAGTCAAGATTAATGTCAGTAAAATTCTAAGTCAACAGTTGCATGTTCTCTTTTCAGAATACGTGCATTTTAGACATTTAAAATAAAATTTGGTGAATTAGTGGATACAGGCTCACAGGAAATGACACCGACCTCTGAAATATACACAAAAAGTAAGAAGAGGACAATTCAAATTGATGGTAGAACTGAACCATCTTTTAATCGAGTAAAATCTTTTTCAGCTATGTCTCTCTGTGAACTCCACACAGCAGTTTGGTGCTAAAGAGAACATTGTAAATGTTCCACATGGAAAATTTGGAAACTACTGATCACACAGAGAGAACAAATAAAATCAAAAATTTTCAATGGGTCATGATTGCCATAAATGTTACCAGAACCTTCTTAGTTTTAAATATGGGCTGCACCCAAATGCATAACATACATTGGTTTGTAAACGTATTCCTGTCCATTCAAGTTTTTCCACATTTTGCCAAATTACAACTACAAGTTTTGGTGTAGCTATTTTTTTAAAAGATTTTGTGGCATAACTGGGCTTCATTGGCAGTAATTGGGGCAAGAGAAAGGAACAAAACAAGTACAACGTGTTTCAGAACAGCTCTGAGAATTGCTGAAATTTGGATGGTCAACACTAGAACTTGGTGCAGATGTGCGCTTGTAAAAATTGCTCAAGAGTGAGATTTTCAGAAACAGCTTAAAATATTCTTATCGCGAAAATTGTTGGGTTCAACACAAAGTATTTCTCTTCCATTAACCAGTGAAAGCTTTCGCTTTCTTTTTAAATCGGGTCATTAATGGGATCAGTGTTTACTTCAAAGCAAAAAAAATGCAACCATTCATTACACTTAGCTTGTTCCAGGTGTTGTCATAGAAACAGTAACCCACATTCTGTTTTTGTTGCTGTTAAACAAAATTAATTTCTAGACCAAGAAAACAGAAAATCGACTATTCACAATAATTTGTTCTTAGATGGCTTAATGTTTTCAGAAGGAATTTGAATTTTGTGACTTTCAACTTGTAACAGCCCATGTGGAAATGTTTGAAAATCAAATTTAAAAGGGGCACGATTCAGTTTTCAGATTTTCTTGTCACAAGAAAATATAATACCATATAATACTTTCCTTTCAATCTACAGTTATGCAGTGATCTTTTACATTAAATCGCAGCAAAACTCATTATACTTTGTGGCTCTAATTTGACAAATTTTCTACAAGTGGCTATAAAAGGATATGCTGTTTTAGAACTAAAATAAAATTGATATGTAATAATACACATTCAAATATGGGTTGTACAAAAGGAGGAAGTCAGAAATGCTGCTTGGGTAAACAAAAATTGTAAGCTCATGGTACAAGCCTGTAAAAAAATTATAAATTTAGTTTATGCAGATAATAAAATGGTTATATATATGGTATTATATATATAATATTCAGACTGAACATACTTTATTAAGGATCTGTTTTACCTGTGCATTTGCTCATGTATTTTTAAAAATGTGTCTTAAACATGTTTTTTTTTCTTTACTTCATGTTTAGGAATACAAGCGAACAAAGCAAAGGTATGTGTAAGCTCTCATCTGCAAAAATCAGTAATAAATGTTTCTATAAACCAATGTTGGTATGATTGTCACATTTCAGCGTCAAACGCAACATTCAGGAACCTGAGACCATGAGAGAAATTTTGATTAATTCTGCCAAGCATCTGGGAATACTCAAGTTTACAGTTTGCCAGAAGATGTTGAAAAACGTAAAATATGGTAAGCACATTTGCTATTAGATTTATAAAACCACAGATTAACCTTTTAAACAATGTTTTATATATATATTCATTAAACAGTCCTTATGTTGTGACAGTTTAACATGAGAAATGTAACCTGAGAAGAGATCACGTCCTCCCAGTGCTGCTATTGCTTCTAAAGAAATGCACCACGCCGATCAAAATCAACCAATCAGAGCCAGGAGGAGGGTCTTAGCACTGTCAATCATCCTCATAAACACACTGCTAAATGTGCTAATTTAGGTTTGTTGCGTTCCTGCAACAAACCATTGCAGGAACGCCGTTTATACAGCGTCATCGGTGGCCATGCTAACTAGCCTTAGCATTCAGGACGGGCTCTGCTGACAGTGAGAAGCTGTGTAGGAGCAGAGAACAAGGGAGGAGCTGATTGACAGCACCAAGACCCTCCTCCTGGCTCTGATTGGCTGTTTCTAGTTAGCGCTGGGAGAAGGGAGAGGAGCTCGATTTTTTTTTTTTTTTCACAGATTATCCGTCTCATACTATTGTCGCGTCATAACTGTTCCAACAAATATGTGAAATTTTTATTTATTTATTCTTTTTAAATAAAAGATTACATACGGCGGCTTCAACTGAACTTCCTGTTTTGCAGCTTCAGTCGTTCTGGACCCGAACACGGCCCATTCCAATCTGAAGTTGTCCCAGGAGCTGACCTGTGTGCAGTACAGCAACAAGCTGCTTCTACCCGACAACCCTGAGCGCTGCACCAGCCGCATGTGTGTGCTGGGCGCCACTGGGTTTACGTCCGGGAAGCACAGCTGGACCGTAGAAGTGAGCCACGACAAAGACTGGTTCATAGGGGTGGCGCGTGAGTGCATCAAAAGGAAAAGCACCACCTTCCTGAGCCCCGAAGAGGGCTACTGGGTGATCGGCCAGTGCAGCAAAGATTCCCTCTGGGCTCAGACCTCGCCTCGCACCAGGGTGTCGGTGAAGCATATGCCGGAGAGGCTTACCGTGCAGCTGGACTGCGACAAAGGAAGGGTAGTTTTCACCAATGCTGCCGACTCAGCCGTGATATACACATTCAAAGACAAATTCACTGAGAAAATCTTCCCATACTTCTCTGTTGAATTGTGTGAGGACTGGAGAAAATCGAGCCCACTCACAGTCTGCGCTCAGACAATGAACGTGGTTCCAGAGAAGGCCTAGGAAGTGCCTTTAAGTGAAGTTGGGTCTTTAAGTGACAAAAAGAAAAGAACAGAAGTAAATGTAATTCTTTTGACATAAAATGAAAACTAAGCAACATTCTGTATCAAATGAGGGACATTGGAGTATTTTCAGTTGAATATTTGAGCTGTTTTATTTAGTCAGAACAAAGTCTTCGCATTCAATAAACTATAAAGGTTATTTTACGACATTAAGCGTCCTTCTCCTTGTTCTTTGGTTTCCTTTGCGATGCCATATCTTTCAGCTTAGAGTCCAGTTTTCTTTGTAGGTACACTTTCTTATTAGGGTCCAACGATTTGTCTTTCTTCCCACTGCCGGCGTAAAGAACCCCCTCTTTGCTTATTCTCATCCGAGCGTGAGACTTTGCCTTATCTCCACAGCCATGAACCTAAAACAAAACAAAACGGCACTTAGAAAACAGCAATACATTAGAATATTGCTGAAAAGTTGATTATTTCAGGAATTTAACTAAAATGTGAAACTCTTTGGTTATTCTGATTCATAACATTCAATGAGGTGTTTGCTAATTTTGATAGTTATGGCCTTACAACTAAAGAAAACTCAAAATCCAGTTCCTCGGTCTATTAGAATATTACAGTGGTAATTTTAATGTGAAAATATTTGCCAACTTGAAATTATGTTGATGAGGTACAGGGGGTCGTATAAGTTGATGTAAGAGGCTTATAATGTTCTCTTTAGTTCAGGAGTTGTTGCCCATAATTTCTGGATAATTTCAAACTTATTTTTAAAAACGGGACAAGAACATTTACATGGTGGTTTATTTCCATCTCTAGCTCTATTGGCAGGTTGATGTTAAAGCACAATACTAAATACAGAAATAAAAATCACAAAAAACACGACGGAGTAAGAAATGCGTAAAACAATCGTAAAAATCTATACATTTTTACATATACTCAATGTTGACATTTTTCGGCTCTGCAAGAGCCCGTTTTTAAGATATTTTTTAAATGAGGTGAGAAGAGAAAGGTCCCTTATTGTTATTTTGGATTGTATGATAGGAAAAAGTAGCTTCACCCAAAACAGTTTTCCAAAGTGGTAAGTCTTTTCATGCTGACTGCAGCTGGACGTTTTCCTCCCTCTTTTGCAATTTTGTTTTCTCCTAAACTCGTAGTTTTGCACCTACTTCTACAACTTGTTTCCTTCCACTCAATTTTCCGTTATAATGCTTAGATACAGCACTCTGAACAGCCAGCTTCTTCAGCAATGAAAATAAATGATTTAAGTAAATTAATTTCTCTACAATATTTTATTGGTCAGAGCTGTAGTACAAGTTCGGAGCTGTAGCGTAGTCAGAAAGCACACACAGTGCTTCTTACCTCTGGTATGTGATGACTGAGACAGAACTGCCGGTTGCAGAAGATGCAAAGCTGGCCGAGTGTTAACACAGACGCTTTGCATTTCACAAAACTGCAAACACTGTCCGCCTTCACAACAGCGCTGATGAGAGCATCAAAGTCATCATCTGGAACGGCGGCAGCAGCGATGTCACAGGCCCCTGCCTTCGTTTTGTTCTTTCCTGAGGGGAAATAATCCAGAGTTATCCTGTGAGCAAACGTGGAGTTGAAACACTTCCAGATGGTTTGAGACAAACCTTTAGACTTCTTTGCTCCCTGAGCTGAAGGGTTGCAGTTCTGTTGCTTTTTTTGCTGGACGTTTTCCTCCCTTTTCTGCTGCTCCCTTTGCATTCTCTCCAGATGTAACGTCTTCAGATCTACTAAAGGTTGGGATGGTGGCGGCTCACTCTGCAGAGCAGGAGCTGGTTCTTCCTCTTGGGTTTCCTCCTGCATTGGCTCCTCAACGGGTTCCAGTGCCACGGGCCGGGAGATGGTGATGCACCTGCCGCCGCCCTCTCCTCTGCTTTCATGAACGAGGCCCAGCTCCTCAGCAACCTGGTGGACCAGCAGGCGATCGTGGGAGTTGAAGGATGATGGGAACTGTAAATTCTTCATATTTACATCCTTCATGAAATTCTCCACTTGCAATCTGATCTCAGCGTATCTGCTCTTGTCTTTTTGGTCTTTCTGGGCTTGTGTGTGGGACTTTGTGTGATTCTGTGAACCAGCTGTGTTATCCTTAGAGTTGCTGGTCATTTTCTGGCCTTCCTTTGCTTTACCTGGAGCCTGATCTCTACTCTTCTGCTTGCTAGACGTGGAGGAAGTGTTGGTCTTTGTGTCTTTATGATCCCGGGTGTAGTTTTGCGGCACGATATCTTGCAGGTACTCGAATGCAGTTCTGACCTCACCAACCTCGGTCATGTGATCGACCAGAGATTTAAGGAAAGCGTGATTCCTAACTGTCTGCGTGTCACACACTACGGCGATGTGACGTCTTGCGCGTGTGACGGCGACATTTATCCGTCTGTCCTCTGCAAGAAAACCCACCTCACCTGAAGAGGAAAAAAAACAAACTATTCAATCTGAATCATGGTTATGATTTAGCAAAAATCATAGGAAATTTATATTAGGAAACAACCTTTTCTGTTGGAGCGAACTAACGACAGCACAACAGCTTCTTTTTCTCTGCCTTGAAATCCGTCCACAGACTTTATTTCCATCTCTGGGTGACGTGCAGAAAGCTTCTGACGCAGAAGATCAACCTTTAGAAAAATAATGATTTAAAAACATTTAATCCCTTAATAAAAGGTTTGATTCTGCACTTTAATTAAATATTGTTAACAGTATACATTATGATGCATCATATAATATATTAACTTTATTATATTACAAATCAAGTAATATAAAAGGCAAAGCACAATTGTTTCTAGAACAATACTAAGGTTTAAGTTAGAGTTAATTCATACAAGGAGTTTAATGTTAATTGCCCACTTTCTTATTTGTTATTAATGTAAACATACTATAGACTAAAATGTTAAAAACTCAGATTCAGGGGAAAACTCCCAAAGGCAGCCCTGTGGAGATTTATGAACAGAAACAAATTTGGTCACTCAGCCATTAACGTTGGGGCTGAATTTAATGTTTTAGGAAAATTATGTGGCAGGATAGTCTAAATATACTGCTGAGTAATCTGGAACTAGTAAAACAACAAAATTATTAAGTTTTTTACATGGTAATAATATTTAGTATCTAAATATTCCACATATATCCATGTACTGATCTCATATCCATCCAATTTAAACGTGGATAAAATTGCTGGTATCCCGCGATGTTAATGACCAAAAATAACAAAATAATATATAAAAACTTACTGAAAATTAACAAATGAAAATCAGACATTGTTTTTGAAATGTGGCTCACCAGAATAATTTTTAAAAAGAAACTAGTGCAACAGGTCTGGACAAAAATGATGGTATACCATGTGCTAGAAATGTATGATTTTCTTTGCTTTAATTAATTTTAGTGAAGTTTTATTTATCATTTACTAATTATACATTTTGTCAGTTTCATCCTGTTTCAGTGACCATTTTCATCATGGCTTTTTGATCATTAACAGAAAGGTACCAACTCTTTTGTCCTCCTGTGTGTTAACTTTTATCTTAAAATAGTTGGTTCTGCACTGATCAATTAATTTTGAAATGACAATAATGTTCTGTATTTGACTCATCAATAAATAA
This sequence comes from Brachyrhaphis terrabensis, assembly GCA_903067065.1. Lineage (NCBI taxonomy): Eukaryota > Metazoa > Chordata > Actinopteri > Cyprinodontiformes > Poeciliidae > Brachyrhaphis > Brachyrhaphis terrabensis. The sequence goes on from CAEGAG010148171.1 coordinate 36,227, forward strand.
AAAAAATTGTTTCAGGTTATTTTTCCATGATATTTCCTTTGCCGTGCTCTAGTTTGTGAAGTGTATCGATGGCTTATCATGTTTTCCGCACAGTAAAAAATGTTTGCTTTGTTTGCGGGGTTCAGTTTCATTTTGTGAAACTAAAGATCAGTGTTACCTGCAGCTCTTCTCAAACCAGAGACTTACTTGTAGATTATACGGAGCAATAACAGCAATGTCTTTAGCCTTTACTCCAGCTTCTGTCAAGGTCTTTATATGTAGTGAAACAATGTCGACCTCACCTGAAGACACAGTCAATAAAAGTTAGACTTTACACTATAAAAATCAATAAACCCATTGAGATTTTCTACAGTCTTCCAGGAAAGACATTTACCTTGGTTGCCTTTGGACTGCTCGTCTGCGATCTCCATTTCGCTCAAACCACACCCTGAGGTGTCAATCAGAAGAAGTGGTGTGCTGGTCTCTTCGATGCAGGCAACACCTGGCAGATCTCTGTTGGAGAAAATATTTTGATTAGTTTCAGGAGTCAGCCTTCGTTGCCTTGGGAACATGAGATATTTTCCAGGAGTGTGTGGAAACTTACTTCAATAAATGTTTCTCCACAGAGCTGTGAGCGGTTAATCGTCCATTGTACATCTCTTTGGAGGCCCATTCCATGATAGCACTGTTCATGCGGTACTGAACTGTTAACATACGGACCACTGAGTCCCCATACATCTGAATAAGTCTCTCCATGAGACTCAGGGAGAGGCCTTTAGCTGCAGCTCTGTACAGAAAGGACACAAAGAGAACAAGATGGTTTGATGAGCTTGATAAACGCTTTAAGTTTATTTTCACAACTCATACATGTAAGTGCAATTTAACCCTGATTCTTGTTTGTCATGACCCAAATAAAATCCGTACTTATTTTATTAGCCCTTGATAGTACTTAACTCCTTAAGGCAGATTAAAAAAATTAACGATTTTGGTCCATTTTAACATGATATCTTCATGCAGATGCTGCAGATTTCTCTGTGAATTCAATCCCACACTAAAGTTGGTTTAGCGTGGGACTTGCTTTGTGAGAGCCAGCATTTAGGTTCCCCACGAATGGTTGCTATGGGAGATTAAAGGATTCCTCAAATATGCATGAAAGAATCAAAGCAACACTCCAGATAGGTTTTTGATGAGGTACTAACATTGTAACATGATGTAAAGCTCAAAAAAGTGCATTTTACATCATAAACCCTCCTTTTACATTGATTGTGTTGAAAAAGGTGGTCAGTGAGTGTGTTTTAAAGAGAACAGATCAGCTTTGCTCATTTAAAAGTCATATATAAATTCTTGACAGTTAATGAAAACAAAACACAACTTGTTTTGTTACGTTTGTGATTTGATGGTTGGTGGTAACTGCTTGTAGTCTCCAGCCAGGATGCATTTGCGCGCCCTGAGTAAAGCGATCCAGCAGCTGCTCTCCAGGGCCTGTGCACACTCATCGATCACCACCCAATCAAAATGCTCTGCCGGCAGAAACTTCAGAGGACCATCGTCACATGCACCTGTAAACACAAACCTCCTTCATTATTTTCATTGCTACAGCTGAAGGATGATGACTGCTTCACTCCACTGACCGGTGTTTGTGGACAACACGACATCAGCACTCTTCAGGATCTCAGCAATGGCTGCTGTCTCCCTGTTTTTCAGCTCTTTCCTCAGCTCTCCTATTTCACGTTTAAAGTTTCCTCGCTCTCCTTTTTCGCTTTTCTTTTTCATCCCCACCTGAAAAGAAAAGAAAAAAAAAAGTTTCTTTAGCCTTTAGGAGACTAACAAATCTCCATCCTAGCAAGAACACAACCTCCAGTGCTGACCAATGCTTTGTCGATATCTTTCCGGATGTCGGCGATGATGTTTGCGTTGTCGCTCTGAGCGAGGATGGCATCCAGTGAGTGTTTCTGGATGGATTCCAGCAGCCTGGCAGGGTGGCCCAGTCTCAGGACTTTGGCTTTACAGCGAGCAAGCCTCTCCACTACATTATCAACGGCAACATTTGAGGGGGCACAACACAGGACCTGGACATGAACAGGACCATAATTATACTAGGGATCCAGCATCTGATTATTTAAGAAGCACATTTATTTTTTTTACCGCGCTAAATTATTGAAACTCTTTGCACCTTCTGGCCTTGTTTCACAGCTTGCAGGATGATCTCTACCACTGTGGTGGTTTTTCCTGTGCCTGGAGGTCCATGAACCACAGCCAGCTCTCTCTGTGAAAGAGCGAAGGATACAGCTTCTCTCTGGGAATCGTCCAATTCAGAATTAAAGAACTCAAACTCATCTGATAAAACAAAAGAGCAAAATACACATATTTAATCTGGATACTGTGATCTTTAAACTTGTTTTACGACCAGCTTCACTCACTTGACTGTGAGTGAGAAGAAGGTTGCGCATCTCCAAAGAGAACATGTATCAGACAGGAAGCTGGTCCGGTTCTGTAGCCATTTAATGCATTTAAGGCCCTGCATAGACAAACTCATTATAGACATAAGATGAATTGAAGCTGAGTTTAAACTGTATTTCACCCACTGGATGTTACTCACCGTTTCATCCGTTTGTAGGTAACATCATTGGCCAGCTTCAAGAGATTATAAAGACCATCTGAATCAAAGCTGGCTCCATCCTTCAGGTCATCAAAGGCCACACTGATAGAAGCTTGGCTGATCCTTGTTACTACCCCTGTGCAGATCTGTGAGGCTGCACTGCATCCAGAAGGGTCATATATGCCAACAATATCGCCTGAAAAACAAAACAAAACAAAAAAAGACGTTAATCTCGGTCTGAGAAAAAATTAAAACCAAAGCAACAGTAATACTTTTAGGCTCCTTTGTCACCTGGCCCAAAGCTGTTGCTCGGAAGCGAGGAGAAACCAAGATGCTTCCTGGGCTCTAAAACGATGACGATGCGACCATACAGGCCGGTGGACTGACTCCCTATCTGAAGCTTCAGCAGGCAAACTCCTTTATTCTGAAGATCCTTCAAGGAAATGTTCTCCTGCCATATTCTGAGGATTGAATACGTCATTTTACAAACACAACTATGATATGACAAAAATGTTTGGTATTTTTTTTTATCATATTTTGAAGACAGAGATTTAGGCCAAACTGAAGCTTGTCATGAACAAGATAAATCTATCAGTTTTCATCACAGGGTTATATTGATTAAAAAGGATTATTAATCTATGAGAGCATGCAACCCAGAGCTTCACACGCACAATTAGTACTTTGAAAAATATGGACTACAACAGTGAAAAAAAAATTTAGTAACAGAAAAAATAAGAAACTCCACTTTATAGGAGTTAGTCAAAATTATCATGAAGAGTTTATCATATTGTAATCTTATGTGTTATCATGATAATTATTTAACCAGTTAAATAAAAAAAATGTGACAGAATTCTATACCCAAAAAGCAAAAATCCACTTACATTTTGTTTTGCAATTTCAGTCATACTTTACTTAAATCGGATCTGTTAAAAAATGCCTTAAATAGGAATGTCATGTCTTTATCATAGAAATAAACTTAAATATTCACTTCTCCCGATCACTGAATGAGACTCTGTATCTATAATCAGCATCTGCATCAAATTTCTCAAATTCTGAAAAAAATTATAGTGTACAAATCTAAAATGTTCACGTTTACATCTAAAATGATCACCTTTTTAATCAGTCAGCACATTCTCTATCAAAAAACAACAACAAAATAAATAGCAGATTCTGTAAAACCTCTGGTTATCTTTACTTTGACTTTTAGAAAGAAACATCTCAAAAGTTTCAGTATTTGAAAGTTTGCATTTTAGAAGGTTAATGTGGCACTAGTGACCGTTCTTCAACAGTATTATTATTATTATTATTTTACATTAGTAAACGCGTGCAGCCTATAAGCCAAATGCTAAAGGAAATTGATGTACTTTGTTGATTTCACACTTGTGTCATGAATTCACGTAATGCTTATTTTGTTGTTAACTTCCTCCTCAAGAGATTGTATATGGCTCTTTTTGTTCATAATAAATAAAAACTTGTAAACATTTCATACTTGGTTTCCTCTATTTCAGCCTCCCGCTCCTCCTGTAGCAGCTCCAGAGTCTTGGACACAAATTTCTCCACTGCCATTGCTCAGTACACCTACAGTACATCAAAAAACGAAGGCACAATTCATGCTGCTTTATTTAATCTATCAAAAAATATATTTGAGATTTGAAATGCTGGATCTCATATTTTTAGACTTCGACTTGTGTAATAAAGCTCATTGACCTAAACAGAAAAAAATATGTTGACACGGCAACATTTGGGAAGAAATTTTAAGGAATAACTCACAGTTCAGTTTGGAGTCAAAGATTGTAAATACGTACTGTAGTTGTTTAAATACCCGTCAATAGTCTTCTCTTACATTGCACCATAAACACCCCTACGTCTGTTTACAGCAGCCTGCTTTGACTTTTGTCATCCGGTTTTAAAGTCCACCACACTGCCCCCTACCGACTGGGAAGATATCTTTCTGTGATTGGTCAGAACCTTTATTTTGAAAACCACTAGACGCGGAAGTTATCCAGCTGTGGTGACGCTAGGTTTTAAATCATATAAACGCATTTATTGTTTTTTCCTTTACAAAGGGGTGAATGTTGACCTTACCGTTTGCGGTCGCTGTCTCACGTGACGTCACACATCAGGACATGGTTTTTAATCTGCTTCATCTGTGGCAGATAGGAAGGAAGGAAGGAAGAAAACACGTGCACTGACATACTTGAGCCAGATAATTATTAACTGACATTTAAAAACAAAATGAAGTCTATGTTGATATTTCTGCTACATGCCAGCTCTTTCTGCTGGCTGGTCGGTGCCACTCTGTCAAAAACGGATTCAAAGAAGTCGCAGAAAGTTGAAGCGCAGGTAAGTAGCAGCTGCTCTCTACCTGTGAATTAAGAACTGCTTAGTGTAAACACTCGGTGCTTTTGCTCAAAGCCTCAAACGGTTTTCTTTCTTTATTTCGCTTTTCAGAGTTCTCCAAATGAATTGTCTGTGTTGGACAGAGGCCTTGTTGTGACAGAGGTGCAGTGGAAGGACATAGTGAAGGAAGAAAAGAGATACTGTGCTCATGTCAAGAAGACATTTGAAGGACCAGTGCTGGGATATATCACGCCTGTAAGTCTCTATCGAAACAAATGTGTATCTTAATTGGTGTTGTTAAGTGGTTGTTACCGCAGCCAAAAATAAATCAGATTGTTGCCTACACTTATAACCTAGACAAATGGATATTATTAGCAACTCTTAAATTCTTAATGAGAATTATAGTACTTATCAGTCTTTTGTAAAGCATTCTTTTCTATATAGTTAAAGTAATGCTTGAAAACTAAAAGTTTGGCATGTTTTGAAACTTTAGTTGGATGAAGAAGTTTGCCTTAGGTTTGAGTTTTATGAGGACTTATTTGATGAAATGCATTTAAATGTCAATTATTTTGACACCGACCTGGTGTCGAGATAATTACCAGGAGTCTTGTGTTTACGGATAATAAATCAAACTGAATCTGTGATGGAAAGGAACATCTTGTACTTGAAGCTTTGCTGAACAATCAGGAAACAATTAAGTTATGAACATGAACAGTGTTTTTCTTAACTTTATGTGCCTGTCTTTTTGTCCTAATTTTCCCCTTGCTCTGCGAAGAGGTGAATCTGGGCTCATCGCACCTCAAGACCTTCTATTGTTTGAGTCCAATATTTATGTTTCATAGAAAATTGAGGCAATTTTTTCCAACTAGTGATGCAAATCTGTGGTTTTCTTAAGGCTACACTTCCCTTTCTCTTGAGTCCTCTCCACATACTCTATGACAAACCAGTGGACACATATTGGTTCATTTTTGTCAGACCAGACCTCTCTTGTTTCATATTTGTTGTTGTCTTGCAGTGGAACTCCCATGGCTATGATATCGCCAAGCAGTTTGGCTCCAAGCTGTCGTCTGTCTCTCCAGTTTGGCTTCAGCTCCGCCGACGAGCTCCTGGGACGTTTGACGTTACAGGACTCCATGATCATGACGCTGGTAGATAATTCACTTCACTGACAGCCAAATTTTAAATGTCTGCTCATTTTCATACAGTAAAAAAAAAACATGTTTTTGTCTCTCCAGGCTGGGTCAAAGCTGTACGCAAGTCAAACAAAAAAGTCAGGATGGGTGAGCAGATGGCGTCTGTTATTGGATGTAGTTTGATATCGGGAGGTTGTTTCATGGTTTTCTCAACCTATTTCTATCCAGTCCCCAGAGTGTTGTTTGACGGCTGGTCCTACCAGGATTACATGAGCGTGTTTGGGAGTGAGGATGAAATCGAGGAGCTGTCAGGTGAACTAGTAGATGTTGCTAAGGTAATAAATGCATTAAGTTTATCTTTTAACTCTTTGCGATTTTGTCGTTTGCTCAATATGAGTTTGATGGGAACATTGTGGCCTTTCAGACGGAGAGTTTCGATGGATTTACCCTGGAGCTTTGGAGTCAGCTGGGCGGGAACAAGAGAAAGCGAGTTACTGTTTTGAAAAGGGATATTGGAAAACTCTTAACATTTTGATTTGATTAAACATTTTTTAATCTCTTTTATTAACAGGGAGCTTGTTCATTTGGTGAAACATGTGTGTGAGACTTTAAATGCTAAAAAGTTAGACTGCATACTAGTTATCCCACCAGCTGTGACGAGGTGAATCTAATTATTTTACATTCAACAACTACTTTTGTGTAAAACAAAACCTTAAACTGTTCCAAGCTAAAGAAAAAAAAAAAATGTTTTTTTGTGTAATTATCAGTACGGGGAGCCCAGGGATGTTTGGCAGGGAGGAGTTCGATGAGTTGGCCCCTGTTGTTGATGGATTCAGCCTCATGACCTACGACTACTCTAGTGGATCCAGGTGAGTTCATAGATGGGAGGATTTTTCTGAAAGCAGGCAGAGAAAATTAAGAAATTAACCCTTTCCTTTTTTATTGTTGTAACAGACCGGGTCCAAGCTCGCCACTGCCCTGGATCAGAGACTGTGTTCTGCAGCTTGCACCAAACACTCAGTGGAGACAAAAGATCCTGCTTGGAGTGAATTTGTATGGCCTTGATTTTTCAAGCCAAGGGACAGAGCCAGTCCTGGGTGGGAGGTGAGATAGAACCGTTGGTTCTTTGCTGGTTAAATGAGCTTGTTTCAGTTTTTATCGAATTGTCCATCAGGATTTAGTTATTGCTGCAAAACCAGAGAAATGACTTGTTCAGAAACTCCTATCAGTTACTTATTTTGCATCTCAGTTACTAAAGTATACAAAGGTTGCCATTGAATGTCATCAGAGGAGGGGGGGCTAACCCTAATTGATAAGCTAAGTTTACCCTAGCTAACTGACACAGGTAATGGGATGTGGAATTACCTGTTTGACCAAATATAATTAATTACATTTCAGGTCAAATTTGGCTCCTGGACCAAATTATTTCAATCCTTCGTGACCTCTCTGCAGACTAAACAAATGTTGATCAAGTTATTCTAGGATTAGTTCAAATATTTAATTTATTGCTGGACTGAATGCTAGAACTGAATCAAATGGTGCTTTAACAAAATGCTAGCATAAGGGTGGAGCCATTTATGCAACAAGCTCACCATACCTTATTTTTCTCACCCTAACAGATTTTTTGTTCAGTCAGTTGAATAATGCAAGATAAATGTCTCATTAAAGGAAGAAAAAGTTCAATTTTTTTTTTTATCTAATGTTTTACATTACAAAACCTCAACATTTTTATATCTGCTGAACATTTTTACCTGACTTGTATTGCTCGTAGTAAGTACCCTGGTTAAATTGCATGGTTTGCTACCAGATCGTTCTCTGGGGTAAATCCGTTCTCAGATCAAAATTCCAACTGCTAAGAGAATTCCAATGCAGCATGAGGAAAAACATTCAGGAGCTCTAACAGTTTCCATTTCCCGGCTGATCTCTGTAGGTACATTGAGATTTTGCGAGAACAAAGACCAAAGATGATCTGGGATGAATACTCTGCTGAGCATCACTTCAGTTACAAAAGGTACTGAATAAATAAATGAAAAAACACTTGAAAAAGTTCAACACTGAGAAGCATTCCTAAATAAAAGTTTTTCCCTTCTCCCCAGAAGCAGTGCTGTAAAGCATGTGGTGTACTATCCTTCACTGAAGGTAAACATTTTTTTTATTATAGTGTAAATTATGTTTATAACATTAAAGAAATGTAAAATATTTGTAATTAAAAAATTTTTTATGGAACTTTTTTTGCAGTCAATCCACATGAGGATTTCTTTGGCTACCGAGCTGGGAACAGGATTATCTTTATGGGAAATGGGACAAGGACTGGATTATTTCTATGATCTCCTGTAAACATTGGACTTTTTCATAAAGGAAACAGTGTTTTTGGTGTCTGTACATCTTTTTTTTTTGCCTCTTTGAACTGGAGAAAATAATGCGACAAAAAAAATAGTCGGTCTGGAAAATAATCAGCTGTTTTGAGGTTCATGAAAACATGGACAGTTTGTTTTGAAAAAGCACTTAAAGAAAACATTGGTACTTCAGATTTGTTTCATTTGTGTTAATTTATGATTTTGTAATTTGTACAGTTCAGAAATTATGATGTTCGGGGCTGTAACAACTACAGTTTCCAGGAATGTTTTCACACACATTGAGTTCTCACATTTTGTTACTGATGTATTGTAAAAGAGATCTGAATATTGTTTTCTTTAAAAAAAAAAAGTAAACAAAGTAATATGCTGTGACATAGTAAAAAAACATTTTTTCAAACATTAAATGTCTGGAAAGTATCTCTGCTTTTCAAGAATGAAATATGTGAGGAACCATGACCTGAATAATGAGGGTGAGGGAGTTTACAGGCAAGATGTCAAATATTGCTAACAGTCAACCAAACAGGCCTTCCTTAAACAAGGCATGCTGGATTAATGCATTTGTCAAAAATAAAAGGCTATTTTGTCCTGTCGGTTACTGGGTTTAGACAAAATACTTAACCCTAATTTGGAAAAAGTTAACAAATATGGAAAAAAATTGAAGGGTTTCTTGTTGCATCTGTGACTTTTTACTGAGAAGTTTAACAAGTAGTTGTGTATGTATTTGCAGCTGAACCCATCATCTTCAAAGATTTGTTCAATCTTGAACACATTTGTTCAATGCTTGTTACTAACAAATCCAGACACAGTGACCTTTCATTTGGCATTACAAAGGAGGATGAGATTATTCACTGCCAGTGACGTCGACTGCTGATTCTGTCCAGTTATGACGTGTCTGTCCACAACTACATGCACGGCGTCTTCTTGACTCGCTGGGAAACGGAGATGAGCGTTAAAGCGGTTTGAGGAACAGTAATTGTATTTGTTTAGTGTCTGTGCAGCTCAGCTGCTCACCTGTATAAGATCCTCCGCTGTCTTTCACAAAATCCTCCACGATAAGGGGAAGATTGGCAAAGTCGGGCTGACGCACCAGTTCAAACACAGACGGCTTTGAGGAAAACATTGATTATTAGATAGCTCGTACACATGTGATCAGCCTGAGTAAACATCCCCCCTGTAAGAGAAGACTAACCCCTGTTAAGCTGTAACCACTGAAGATCCACTTCTGCCCCTCAGTGGCGCAGCACAGTGCTGACACGCCCTGTCCAACAGCACACACAGGCTCTGCACAAGGTGGAGAAAACAAAAATACAGCGAGCACTGAGGCTGTTAACAAAGACATTAACACAAGTCTGGAACTCACTGTGCTGGGAGATGAACTGTGTGAGAATTCGGTGCATGGAGCCGCTGTGTGCCAGGTCATTCGGCGCTCCGGGGCAGTCGGGGATGAGCAGCGCCTGGTATCTAGCACCTTGGAAAAGATCGGCGGATCATAACGGAGCAGAGTCCAACCAATATCAGCAGCAGACATAAAAACAGCAGATGGGTTGTGGAATTAACTCTTCTCACCATCTATAGATTCGAGTTTGGCTGGTGTTGCGTAGGACTTCACATTAAAGTCCTGCACCCATCTCGCTGTGCTTTCATCAACTCCTACAAAGTCTATTGGCTTTCCCTGTATTTCCATAAAACACACAATCATAGTAAAATAGAACAGATGACAAAGTATTGACATCAAACTGGCAGCTGTAAGATAAACAGCACAATGAAGTGGAAAAGACTTTGGTTTTTGTAAACATCTTATTTGAGATCTGCAAATGTAATCTTTACCATTTCTGATCAGCAAGTCAAGTACAAAAAAAAATCTAATTTATGCATCAAAAAACATTTATTTGTTATATAAACACATCAACAAAGTGCTTGTTCTTTGACACAGTGTTTTAGTTTACTAAAAATATGAACAAGATGGCAGACATACCACTTGATGTATTGCATGAAGGTATTATATTGCAATCTCATAATTTGCTGCTAAACTCAAATCAATTTCCTGTATCAAAAAGCCTTTAAGGAGGGAATGAACTGACAAACTTAATTAGCCTACTGATTCCTCATTCTCACCAACTAGTTCCAGATCTTTTCTTTCTAAGGGCTAGAGCTCACAAAAGAAAATAATTTGCTGGAAAAGAAAAGGCGAGAAACCCATTTCATTCACCAGATGAATAGTGCTATTTTGAACTGAAGGGATGATATCATTTTACCATCTTAGCGGGTAGCAGGATGTCACTATGATAACACACATAGGATATCTCAAAATAGAACATAAAAGTGCAATGCTTCTTGCCAGTATATATACTGAGAAGTTTAACAAGATATATATATATCTCCCAGGTAAAGAAAACCCAAAATTCAGTGTCTCAGAAAAGTACAAATATCACATTAGACCGATCAGAGATGGATGTTTCAAGCACAAATGTTAGGCTTCTGAAAAGTAAGTCAATTTTTATGCAAAACATGTCCATTGCTGCCTCTCCAATCTTCCTTCAAACCCTGGAATTTAGATTTCTAAATGAAATGCAGAATTTACTTTTATCTGAATACACGATTCTGGACCATAATGCCACAGTCCTGGTTCTTTTCTCTGATGTTGCCCATGTCTAATATTTGTCTGTGTGTCTGGAATAGATTTTGCTTTATAAATCTGTCAAGGCTGAAGTTCTCCCTGTTGCGGTGCATCTTTTCCTACCTCACTTCTTCCTTCCAGCCAATTTTCTTTTAATATGCTTGGATACAGAACTCTGTGAACAGCCAGCTTCTTCAGCAATGTCCATTTGTTTCTATTAATTACCTTTTTTCAGAGTATTCCAGTTTTCTGAAGTTTGGATTTTCATCATCTGTACAATCATCAAAATTACAAAAACAGATTTGGGATATCACTATGAGATGATAATATAGCTTCGCCTTCTGAGATAACTGGCAAGAAATATTGCGCTTTTACATATTTCATTGTGATGTACTTGTACTCAGGACATTGTTTAACGTTTGCACTTGCTTTTTAGGCATTCGCTCATTCATTCATGTTCAAGCTCTTACCCCTGGTGTAGCGGTCTGCAGATTGAAAGCTGTGCTGCAAAGACTGAAGCAGTGCAGAAAGGATTTGGCGGACACCCCTGAACGAATAAAACACACCAATTTAACACTTAAAAAAGACAATAATGCTCCACAACAGCACATTAGGCTACAGTTTAAATTAACCATGGATAACATTGTTGAATTACAACTGATAGGCTGCATAAATGACGGCTCTACTCCGGAACTATGCAGTGAAAGCCGCAGTGGACTCACCTTGAGGAGAAGCGCTGGCCACTATTAAGCAGGTTGGTTTCGCAGACATTTTATTATTATTTTGCCAAAGAAGATAATAGAAGTGCAAAAAAAAAAAAAAAAAAAAAGACGACCTAACGAGGAAGTAAGGTCAGCTGACAACAACATCCGCAAAAATAATTTCAGAATAAAAGCCTTAAAAATGATGTTGGGAATAATTCAATTTTATTCGCATTGCAACTAAACAAGCTTAAAGAATGCATTAGAATTACGACAATAATTTAACTGTGGCCTTCTCTCTTAATATAAGAACACTATACATTTATTAGATAGTAGTATTACGAGATACTAAAGCATAATGATGAGGTAGTATGACATCATTATCAGTCAGCTAAGGCAAAATTACGAGATACAATTTATATGAGCTGGTAACGTCATAATTATAAAATACTTTTGTCTTGCACAGTGGAGGAGAGGGACTTCCACAGCCCTTACTAAATTCCTTGTGCTACATAAAGACACCTCTTGATTATCAACAGTATTTATCTTTTGTGTGTTTTATTTTGGGTCGAAGTTAAATCTCATACTTTATCATAAAATGTAAGATAACTAGAATTTCCTCTTGTGAAATAGAGATTGGTGCTGTCCAGCAGCATTAGTACATTTGTGGTGTTTGTCATTTAAAACAGGTATCATTATTGCAGCTTCCAACTCTACAGCAACATTGTGGGAAATGTTGGGTTTTACATCATTCAACTAAAAGTTACACAGTTAAGAATGTGTTATTAAAAGGGTCCAACGTTAGTACAGATCTTCCTTCAGGTTTCGACAAAGGCAGCAGGTGAACATCATCCCTACAAGCTGGAAGGAAACAGAAGTATAAAACTTGTTAGTTCCTCTTTCACATTTCATAGGTTGTGAATACTCATTTGTATTTTCCTCATTTTACCTGTAGAAATGCAACCCCAACACCCACTCCCCCAAGAATGTACAACTGGCTTCTGATGTAATCCTCTAGTTTCTCAACGCATCCTCCCTGGATGGGAATAAAACAGAATGAAGTGAAGATCTAAAATGTTCGGAAACAATTAGTCAAGGAAGGAATTTAGCTCCTCAAAACTTTTTCTAATGTTACATCCTCAAACTTCAATGCAATTCAATGTGAATTCATGTTATGGAGACGTCTGTAAAACGATAGATGATTTTCAAAATTCTTTAGAAATAATATGACAACCTTTGCTTTCATTTGCATTATTCACCTTTTTTACTCTGATGCTCCTGAATGGAATTGCAGAAGTCACATAGTTACTTAACAGAGTCCACCTGTGTGTAATTTAATCCCTGTATGAATGCAATTGTTCTTGGAAGGCCTCAGATGTAAGTTAGAGATCAAACAACATCATGAAGATCTTGGTAAAACACACTCTAAATCAGAGTTAGGTTAAAAAGCAATACACCAAACGTTAAATATCACATAAAATCCCAATAAAACACTTTAAAGTTTGTAATAATAAAGAAACTTTGGTAATTGTGAAGCGCTATGACTGTTTTGCGAGGTGCTATACCTCCTCCCTGTAGATGTTGGATGGATGATCTCTGCGACCGCAGAGGGTACTGGGAGTTTTACAGCAGCTGTCAGGAACGAGCTCTTGAGTGTTTTCACTCCGGATCCACTCACTGTCTCTCCAGTCGGAGAAGTTGTGACTTCCACAACATTTAAACTGAGTGGGAGGAACAAAGAAAGATTTTTATTTTATTTATTTTTTACTTAAAACTGCATTCAATCTTTTAAGGATGAGGATAGTTATTTCTGCTAGTTATTTATTTTATTTGAGCCAGTTTTTGCAGCTGTAGTAGAAACAAATGTTCTCACCTCTTGTTGTAGCTTGTCAACAGACAGTGTGATGCTCTCCTGGCCTGGTTGCAAGTATTTATGCTGCATGTTTAACTTTAGGTTCTGTCTGAGCTCATCATCCAGCTGTGAGAGACGAGAAATACTTGAGCGTAGGAAGAAAAAAATCAAACGCTCCGCTTTTTCCCCCCTGCCTTTGTATCATTCGATTTGACACCTAGACACTCAGATATTGCTTTAAAGTTAATTGTAGTTATTTGTTAACATTTTATTTTACTGTGAAAAAAGAAACTTCAAATTCCTCATTAAACCCAAAAACAATGACATTCAAAACCATTAGGAGTGCATTTCAACTTTTTACTAGAATTATGTCTGAACTTCTGGGAGAAACAGAGGCAAAACAGAAAACACATCTTAAGAAATTACCTGGTAGCAGAAAGGGAAACACTGCAGTGACAAAGTGGGGAAAGGAAACAGAGGTGTGAAAAGAATAGAAAGAGAAGAAAAACCAAAAGAACATGCAGAAAACAGCATGCAAAGAGAATCGCTACAAAGTTAGATTTTAACAATGAAAAGCAAATTTTGCATGATAGCATAATTCTAAATGCATGCAAAACAAAATATACATTTGTTTACATTTTCAAAACAATCAATTTGCTTATTCTGGTATATGTACATTGCCATAAAATAGCTTACAGATTCTTCCTTTTTTTAGGTCAGCATGAAATACTTTAGATCATCAAACAAATTTTTTACCTCAGACACAATAACCCCCCCAGCCCCCCCAAAAAAACAACTTTTTTTAAATCATAAACTGCAATTAAACACAATTTCACTATCCCACTTCACAAAACAACTATCAACTTATTTTTAACTCTGCATCCTAACTAAAGTGATTGACAAGCTGCTTAAAGATCAATTAACAAGTTTCGGAACTTGTGATAATATAATATAATAATAGTATTATCCTACTTCCAAAATGAAGTAGGATAATATATAAAAAATATAAAGTAACTTAGGAACAGATGTTTTCTAAGACATTGGGACTGCAGGGAAAATAACAATCCAAAAATGGAGAAATCGTGGAACAGTACCGAACCTTCCCAGAGTTACTTATCTTTCTAGTTTCTGGTTTTGATCTGAAAGATATAGGACTTTATAGATTTATCCCCTATAAGGATAAAATATTTATAGGGGAAAGTAGTTGTCCACAGAACTGTCAGTTCAACATTATATTAGACTGAATTAAAACCAGTTACTAGCTATGTGCGAAGCTAAGCTAAATTTACCTGTTGTTGGTAAACATAAGCCAGGACTCCAGCTGTGATTTCCAGCAGAAAGATACACAGCAGCAACACCAAATACTACAGAACAGACATGAAAACAGATTACATGAAAAACAATTCAAACTCAGACATCTTTATTTTTATATTTGTTCAATAGATTTAGGGACTGAATGGAATTTAAAGGAAAAGCTTGGATATGATTGAAGTTGAAAATAACGTGGAAATAATCAAAAGTAATACTTCCATTAAATGAATCAACAAAACGAAGGGAAGGCGTCGCTTTAAAAAGGCAGCGGTCCAAGGGGAAATAAAAATAGACATAACGTCACAGAGTTTGTTCTGGTTTGCTTTTGAATTGTATCCTGCTCACTGCGACTTTCTGCCTCTCTCTCTCTCTCATTCTGTGGCCCGAGAGGCCGCTTGTGATGCTCCTCATTCCTCTGGCATGAGCTGAGCTCTATATCTAAACTCTTAAAGACACACACTGCGTGACTTTATCTGTCATATCTGACAGACATGCCTCACATATCAGGCTACCCTGAATGGATGCACACCAGACAGAAGGTCACCAAGGATTATTTTTCAACACACACTTCTCAGAGTCATGTTCTGTTGTAATGCAGAGCTTGTGCATGACTATCTGACTTCACATGCTTAACAAAAAGCTAACTGATTTAAGGTGTTGTATTTTTTCAGTGTTTTTGTGGGAGCTACCATCTTACCACAATCAATAGGGTCCTCTTTTCATTCAGAGTGGCGCAGCATCCGATTATTCCAGTCAAAGTCACAATGACTCCAGCGACTATCAGGATGGAAGCAGAGGCTGAGTAGAAGCTGGAGTTCAACAAACTGATGTAGTCGCTCTTATCCACCAGAGTCCACACTCCCACCGCCAACACGGCCCCTCCAGCCAGCTGAGACACAACATGCCACATGTCAAGAATCATGCATCTCTTAGCTTTAAGTAGACGTTACTTCACTTATGCAAACCACACATCTCATTTAGTCACTGAAAACCCCTAAAGATTTTAGCTGAATTTGTTTTTTATAAGATGCATTTAAATCAATATGTTTAATTTAATTAAATTAGAATATGTGTTCAATGAGACTCATTTGTCAGATTAAAAGCCCCTTTTCAAAATAACCTTTATGCAGGCATTACACATATTTTTCTTTAAGCCCATATTTCACCAATATAATGTTCATTATTGGTCTGATTACAGGTTAACATTCTTAACTTACCTGTTGTGTTTTCATTAGCTGTGAGTGAAAAATCATCACAGTTAACAAAAATTAAGGCTTAACAAACATTCATTTATGTGTAATTAATGTAGATAATGTGCTTTAATTTGAGAATTGAGTTTCTGAAAAATGTTAACTTTTCAGTAATATTGTAAGGTATTGAATCTGACACCATGGATTTGTGGTCATGTGAAAACAGCAATTTATGCCCTTAACTGGAAAGAAAATGAAAATGAAGAGAAATCCCCCTCAAAGCAACAGCAGTGTGTCCATGTCATCTTCAGCACATCCCGCATCTGTAAGGCATCCCACATTATGGATGAACACTTCATCCCCTCACAGACACTCTTCTCCCTCTTGTGTTCTGGTTTTGGAGCAATTGAGTCTCCACTGCCAAGATGGCTGACAGTTCCTTCCCCAGAACTAACAGACTGATCAAACAATAGCTGATCCAGAATATGTATTTATTTATTTATAATCAAACTCCGTAATTCTGACCATCACTTTTACAATTTTGGTGTTTAGCTCCCTGACCAATGATTGCCACCTGTGATTTGTTGTTGTTTTAATGTTATTCAGCATCACTGCTGCCATATATTTTCATCTTAAACCAAGCTAAAGCTAAGCTAAGGTTATTTAGAAGTATGTTTTAGTCTATGTTTAGCCTGGCACCCTGGTCCTGAAGATTGTCATTTTGCTTTGTTGTCCACTGTGTATATTGCTGAAATGACAATGAATCTAACTTGAGAACTTTAGTACATTCGTAAAACCTAAATAAATACAGGTAGAGGGGACTTCTTCTTCGTAAACCTACTTATTTGTAAACTTACCCAGAAACAAATGTTGAAGAGAAAAAGTAGATACTTCAGGCAAATTGTCCCACATGTGTTTTTCTTCTCACGCTGAGCTTCCATCCTGTAAAACATGTTAAATGTCTGCAAGCATCATAAGCAACATAATATTTTCAAAATACTAAAGATCCAGACAGTTCAGAGACCTAAGAGACTCTGAATTCAGGTCACACCTCAAATTCTGCTCTTTTACTAGAGATAAGATTATCAGTGAAACTTTCATGGCTTCAGGGTAAATAAAGCCTAATCACCACAAACTCTGTGTCTGATTAAAACTAGTTAGCTGTGGCCTAAACGCATTCAGTAATTTCCTCTTTCAGTGGGCTTAACTTCCACCTTCAATGTGAAAAGTGATGTACTGAGATGAGTTAAATCTCAGCTGTAGGTTTAATGAACTTATCTGACGACATGCAGACAGTTTCCCTCCTTTGACTAAACCGTAGACTGACAAAAAAGCTGGCACCAAATTTATTCAAGGGGGCATGGAAAGAGCTCAGAGATGAAATCAAATATGTTGTGGGTAAAACATACTTAACGACTTGTGTCACATGTCAGCCAGCGCACAGTCGTATGCTCCCCATCTCAGTAACGCAAGCTGACCCCTTTACTCTACACCTGGTATGTTTAACATTTGACTTTACGATAAAAAAGTTTATGTATTTGAAACTGAACTATCATAAGTGTAGAGCTTAAAAAATATAGAAGCTTGGATTTTGCATATAGATTTATCCTAAAGTAGATCAAAACAGAAGAAAGGGCAAGTCAGAAAATGTAGTTATTTCAATTAGCAGTAAACTTATCTCACCTTAGCTTAAATATTAGACAACCTCGATGGTTGTACTAAGTTATTTTTAACCTACTCTGTAATGGAAAAAGCTGCTCTCTCATTTTTTTTATTGAAAGGACAACAGTCCTACCTGAATTCAGACGATGTGTCCCAGAGGGATGATGACTCTCAGGGTAACTGAGCAGATCCCACTCACCCTGCTGTGACTGTGACACTGTTGCTGAAGCAGAACTGCAACAGTGTAAGTTTTCAATTGACGCTCACAGCCTCCCACATGAGCGTCTGTCCTCCTCTTCTGGCCTCACACACACCTCACCACCTCCACGGACAACACAGAAGGCTTGTCTGCCCCCATCTGGCTACATATTCACACAGACTTTACAATGCAGTAAAACTCTCACAAAAAAGGACACAAAAAAATCATAAAAATATATATTTTATAACAAAGACTTGATAATACAAAGTATGACAATATTATAGAAGTTGGTCAAAAAATAGAAAGGAGCCTCTTGTTTAATGAAGTGACTTTGGGCAGTTCTTGTTGGTGTGAGACACTGAAGTGCAAATCTTTTTTTTATTATTTAAATTTTTGTAACAAAGCTTTCCAAAAGCATCAAATCTTCTTTTTACTGAGAGCGCAGCAACTTCTCTGACCAGTGTCCTCTGTCAGTAAAAAAGCGTCTTCACACTGCCGATCATCCTTGGTCACCAGCATCCTAAAATAAGAAGAGAATTTATTTTTACACCATTAACACGGAAATAAAATAAACCACATCATTTATGCAGACAGTTTTTGTTTTGCACCTCTAACTGTCATCTTGTGCATGAGAAACTACAGCCTATTCAACAGTAACATATCCACCAACAATGTACATATAAGAAACAAGAATTTTAATGGAATGGTATCATTTTGAAAGAATTAAATTAATTGTTTTTTTATATTTTGACAACATAAATTTGGTCCAAAACAGTTTGGAAGGTTAATTACTGATCTAAAAGCTTTGTTACATTTACTTTACACAAGATTGAGGAACTTGTCCTGGTTTTGTTCAGATATTAAATTATTCATACATATTTAAAGACAAAGCCTGAAGCTGTGGTGCATTTTCTTAGTTAATAAGAAAGCATTTAAACCTGCAACTTCTAAAATGATCATGTGGTTTGGGGAACAACTCTAATGAAGCTGCCAAAAAAACCTTAATGCAACCAAGATTTGCTTGTGGTTTCATATTTTGGGGGAATTATTTTTGCTTTGTTTCTTAAAGAGGACCTATTATGCTTCCTTAAAAAAGTTAGTATAGAACTTGTTTTTTATATTTTTGCACAAAATTAATCTTAGATAATGAGATTTTTAGACTGCTCAATTCTGCCTATTTTGAACTGCTTCCAGAATGAGCTGTTTTAGGGCCTCTTGTTTCTTTAAATCCAAATAAACCAGTTGACCAATCGTGCTGTAGCTTAGCTTGGGTTGCTAAGTGACAGGTAGAGCTGCTGAGGTTGCTAGGTGACAGACTGGGCTTCTCTGGGCCTGATAGGTGAGGGACAGTGCCTGCTGATTAGTGACATTATCTTCCAAATAATTTTGAAACAGCTCATGTAACCTATTGCTAAAAAACAGCTGGGTGGTTCTGCTAAGAGTTCGGGTTGTTTTAAGAAGCAGTAGAAATTCAAAATAAAGAAAAACAAAATGTGGAAAATGTGAATCGTTAATCGTCCCCTTTAACAATCTCTCTCTCTAAAATATTTACACCACTAGAACCTTTTCACATTTCATTGCAATATAATCACAATGAAATGACAAATTTCAGTATGTTACAGATTTTAAATTTTTTTTTTTTTAGATCATTGAAAAGTAGTTGATAACTTTGAAGTTAATGTCATTAATATCAATAAGTTCTAGTTTCCTGTAAGTGGAAGAAAAGTATTTTGCAGTTTCATACTCAGCCAGGTGAACCATCAGCTCTTCCATGTTATACCCAGTCTTGGCACTACATTCATGAAACAAAGCCTGGTAATCCTGTTCAAACCAAAAAAAAAAGACAAACCTTGTATTTATTTGATATTTTAATATAGTTTATTTAATCTAGGCAACTACTTTACGTGAATCAGTGTAGAGAGCTCTTTGAATATCCAAATGCAGCTCACCTCTGCCAGCCTCTCCCCCTCCGGTCTCGTGATTTCTCTGTTGTTATTGTCTAAGTCCAGCTTGTTTCCAAGCAGCATCAGCACAGTCCCTTCACACATCTTATCCTGGAGGGAAAAATACACCACACTGACTTAATTCGGTTTGCTCAAGCATAAGAGAAACAAGAGGTTCCCCACACGAGTTTTTGAGGTAAACAAAATTATTATTATTATGCCACTGAGAATCTAAATGATCATTTTCCTCAATAACCTTTGTGCGTATTCAAATGACTGATTTGCATTTACCAGAACAGGTCCGCCCTCTTACCCTGACGGAATCCATCCATCCTCTCACCGCACTGAAGGAGGCGCTCTGAGTTACGTCATACATGGCAAGGATGCCGTCTGCCTTTCGGTAATATTGTTCAGTGATGCTGCGATACCTGGAAGCATGCAAACATTTAAATTATAGCCAGATAGGTCACTTGAGCTACTGATAGCTGATTGGTCAAAAATTCTGCAAATTAAAAGCACACATCTGACCTCTCCTGGCCTGCAGTGTCCCACAGCTGCAATGTGATAGTGGTGGAGTCCAGAATTAAAGTCTTCATCTGGAAATCTACACCTAGAAATAACAAAACGTCATCACAACACCCTCTACCCTCCAGTCCAGTTACATCCAAAGCATGTGATGTTTTACAGCAGTTTTCTTTTAACAACAGAACGGCTTTAAGTACACATCTTATTACATACGTACAGTTTTACAGTTACATATTTTAGATACTTAAATCTTAAAAGTAGTCAGTTTTACATGTAATCACAGTTACATCTGGACAAACCCGGGCTATCCAGATGAACAGACACATTTTGTCTTGTTACAACCACAAACTCCACTGTGTTATCGAGATTTCTTGTGACATACTGGAGCACAGCAATGCATGATAATGAGGTGAAAAGAAAAGTATATATTATTATCCTGATGTTTTATTTTCTTTTTCTTTTACCAATAATCTGAAAAATTTTGCATATTTATTTAAAACCAATTGATCCTCCATGAGCACAAAATCCCCATCATGCTGCAGTCAGGACAGGAGAGTTGAGTTTATTAAAAGATGGGAGGAGCCAGTTGCAACACTATCCTGGAAGATATAATGTTAAAAGATGCAAAAAAACTGCGGTGTATTTTTGCCTCCAGCAGAACTACGGCTTTGAACAAACAGGCAACCTTACAGTTCATTGGAATGGTTTAGACCGAAGTGCAGCTTTGTGTTAGGATATCCCAGTCAAAATCCAGACCTAAATCCTCATGAAGTCTGTGGCTCTAATTAAAAATAGATGTTCTCTACCCAATCTGATTGGGCCTGAGGTGTTACCAGAAGAACATAAAGCAGAGATTTGAGTCTATGAAGCAGAGCTGGCAGAGAGCTGCCCCAAAGTTCCCTGTTGTAATTATATTGAAAGATGATTCTAAAAAGTACTGACTTAGGAGGTTGAGTACAAAAAAACAAGATTTTTATTTAGAAAATATGAAAACTTTTCCTTTCAAACAATTATGCACAACTTTGTGCCAATCTGTCTTCACTCAGACAAGCTGTAAGTTTCCACACAAATAAAGTTAAACATGTTAATTTTCCTCCACATTCTCACTTATTAAATTCCAATAACATACTTTGAAAATTTGGACTGTAATGTGACAAAGTGTTAAAAAAATTCAGAGTGTGGAGGGATTATCCTAATCCCTCCTCTCTGATGTCAAGCAGCAGACATGTGACAAAGTGTAAATACTAGGTGTGTATTTTTGTCAGGTAGACATGACAGAGCACCGTTCCATGTGACTGTTTACACAGCAGGGTGTTTGTCCTTTCGAGGACATACTGCTCAAAAGTGTATTTAAAGCTGAGGCATTAATCAAAAAGTGTTGCTTAAAAACAAGTTTTTAATATTATTCAAGTAAAATCAACACTTTTGTATTTAGTCACCAAACTAGATTTATGCAGAATAAAGCTGCCAAGGAATTAAGTTTTTATCTGGTTATATGGTTGAACATAAACACAGTTTTACCCAAAGCTCTTAAACCTCAACTGGTCAATGCAGAAAGAAAAAATCTCCACAGTGCAAGACTGGTGATTAAGACTCGAAGTCTGCAATGAAGCATGAATCTTAAGGTTGACTCAGACTGAGTTGGCAGTGGGTTATTAAGTTCAGCTGTCATTTGGGAAATGGTTGGACACACAGTAGAACCACCGATAAACTAACCGCAGTAATACTTCTTATTTATATTTGTTTTTATGTCCATTTTAAACCTTTGTACTGAAGTAATGCTCAGTAAAATCTTTGGTATTCTTATAATAGTTATATTGCTGTAAAATGTCCTAAAACCAACTGCAAAGACTGGATGTTAAGGGACGATATATATTACTTTGACATTTATACTGTTCAAAATCTCAAGAATAGATGTTTTCCAAGTAAGCAAGAAGGGAATAAGAACTTTTGGACAATGGCATGCCGACTACAGTCTGGAAATATAAGCTTGTTTCCAGTCTTATGAAACAGGCCTGGAAAAGACCAGAATTTGGTTCCAGGTTGCATCATAGCACAGCTACAGTCCAAGATTGACAAATTTTAAATGTCATTTCCAATGGTAGAACATGAAAAGTGCATGAAAACCAGTAATAACCACATAGTGTAGTTCTCCAGAGATTTGAAAATTATGTTCAGTATTAAAAAATGCTCCAGGAAAATGTATTTTATAGTAATTAATTCAGTGTGGCACTAACAATCTTAAAAACTATACTGCCCTATGATACCCATGCCTCTCACACGTGTATGGGAATGCTAGTGTACAATAGAGAATTGCTTACCCACAGTAGAACTCATTTTACTGCAGTAGTTTCCAGTGCAGTAATGCCGGATGAAGGTGGTCTTACCCACCCCCGAGTTACCCAGAAACACCACCTTAAACACTTGTTGTAGACCGACAAGTCTGCTCTAAAAGCAAAGTAAAAGGTACCAAACTTGACACTTTTCTTGGTCTAGTCTTATATTTTTAAGAGGGAATATTTAAGATTCTCACCACCTGAGTTTGAATCTGTTCAACATTTTCATCTAGGACTTTACATGACGGTAGACAGGTCTTGGATGAATCTGTGACCTCTTTTGTATCAGTCAATTCCAACTCTTCAGAAGAGCTCAGCCGTCTTCAGAATCAACACAAAAGAAAAATAACTGAATCTTGTCTGCCTCATTACTGTAAAAAAAAATAAAAATAGAAATGGAGACTGTCAATCATACAAAC
This sequence comes from Brachyrhaphis terrabensis, assembly GCA_903067065.1. Lineage (NCBI taxonomy): Eukaryota > Metazoa > Chordata > Actinopteri > Cyprinodontiformes > Poeciliidae > Brachyrhaphis > Brachyrhaphis terrabensis. The sequence continues at coordinate 59,390 of CAEGAG010148171.1, forward strand.
CTTCCTACTGGCTTGTCTTGCTGCAAGTAGTTGCCTAATATTGACCCTCTCTTCTGCAGAGACTTGGTGACGTTTGGATTCTAGAAGATTACGTGGACAACATGAGTATTTTCTCTGGATGCTTTTCACATTTAAAAAGACAGAAATGGAGTCAAAAATACTTTATTCTGCAACAAAATAATTTAACAATGTTTTTTCCAATAATACAGTTTTTCTTTCATAAATTATAATTTAAGAAAAAATACAAGACGTAGCATCTGCTCAAGACATTTCTGTGAATGAAAATTAAACATGTATGGCATTCACTTGAAGACAAATTTACTGACATTGTGTAACAAACATTAAGCCAGTTTAGTTTACTTGTTGGGTTCAGTAAGGGTAACAAAAACATTTTTCTTTTCCCGTTGACATGGGACAGTAAACTGTGACTAAGCACAATCCTTCGCTTCACTGACCACTTCCACAGAAAACTTAGATTATTAAGTCATTAGCAGGAGCTGCCTGTTTGGGTAATCATTGTCCAGGGGATGGAGGAAAGCACTGTGCTTTTTCCAAGACTTGGCTCAGGTTGGATAAACCTGCCGGGTCCAAGGAGGACAAGGGTCTTCACTGAAGAAATAAGGAAATGGCTGGGAAGAAAGGACAGTGTGTCGGTGACTAACCAGCTTAAGTGATTGCTGGGCGTCTTTCTCATCTCGCAGCCTCCTGTTCATATCCCTAAAGAAAAAAAAATATATAAAAAATTGTAAATACATGGCTAATATAGACAGAAAACATCAAAATGATTACTGAGGAAAATATCTTCCCTATAGTGAAGTCATAATCCATTCTATCAGTTTAATGCCTCCTCCACCAAAGCACCACGCAAAAGAACAGCTCTTTGGGGAGTCATGTTTCTATTAGTCTCAAAACCTGATTTTGTTCTCTACTGTCTTGGATTGGCTGTAAAATTATAATTTTTTTCATAAGTGTCTCATTTAAATGCAGCCAGACACCAAACAGTCCATGCGGTTAATTATTTAGCTGGTAGAATCTCACATTGCTGTCATTTAATACAACTAACTTTAGAGAACAGAAACATTAATAATGGTTATATCAAACAGAGAATATAATTTGACTTTTACATAGTCACAAGTCAAAATGAAACATGATAAAGTGAGACAACATCAACACACTGATATGAGACAATCTTTATCCAACCAGATAAAAAAAAAAAAAAAAAAAGAACATTGAGATCTACAACCTTTTTTCCCCAAACAGATAGCAGCACCGATTACAAGTATCAACATTTACATTCAACCAGATTTGTTTAGTTTTAAATGCATCACAGCATAAAATAATAAAAGCAGCTAATGAAAACTTTGTTTATCAAAAGCAATGGCAGTTAAAACTCTCTTTTTCACGATATAGCTTCTATCTTTTAATTGTGTTGGGATAAGAGATTGGTTAAGCTTACCTTAATATCTCCAGTTGTCTCATCAGACTTTCCTTTTCCTTTTTGATGTTCCTTGATACCCTCATTACATTCCTACAGAGACATATAAGAAAACAGTGCTAATGAATAACCAACCTGCCAGATATTAACTGATAAAGTTAATTCATTGAATGATCACTTTTATCAGACTTGACGTGTTTTGGTGCTGACCTCTGTCGGGCCACCTGCTCCTGAGCGGCGTCGGCCTGCAGCAGGCTGAGCTGACGCAGTGCGGACTGCAGCCTCTCTCTGCTGCTCTCCACCTGCTCCTGCAACTGGCGGTTGAGGCTTCGTAGCTGCCGGTTCTGCTCCCTGACGTTGGTTTGCTCACAATTCAGTGTTCGGATTCTGATCTCGAGCTGAAAGTGAAGGCAGAGCCCCGTGAACACAAACACTTTACAGAGAGATGCGTTTACCACTGCTGGGATGCCCCCACCTCTTTCTGCTTGTTTGTTGTGCTCTCCAACTCCTGCTCCCGTATCTTCAGCTCCTCCTCCAGCTGTTGGCCTCTCTGCTTCTCCTTTAAGCTGTTCTTCATTTTAAAATGGAGCAAAAATAAATTAAAACAATTTTGCTGAATGGTACATTGGTTGAATTACTCAATTTAATTTATTTCTACATCTAGAAGTAGGTGTATAGAAAGATTTAAAATCAATCTAGCTTTTAGGATAAGCTACACAAAACTGGAGAAAAACTTAAGTATATTTATGAAGCAAGGATTAAAAAAGTGAATTTTCAAATATTCCTTCATATTTATTCCCTGGGATATAAATATGAAGAGAAAAAGTTAATGTTTTCATTGTAGAAGATGGTACTGAAGGCAAAAAGGATTTTGAAGCATAGAATCAGTTTTAGAACAGGGATTTGTCTCATTTTATTCTTTCAGGAACATTTTAAAAAAACCAGGCAGTGTGTCTTCGACTTTAAGGTGATTTAGGACCTAGGTCTTTAATTTTTAATAATTATGTTGTTATTGAGTAAAAGTGTGTCAATATGTAACTGATTGTTTGCAACTATGCTCTGTCACTTGCCAGGACATTCTTGTAAAAAAAAAAAAAGATTTTTTTTTCATCCTGGTTAAATAAAGGTTGATGGAGGAGATCTCCTAAATTCACTGTGTGAGAAGTACAGCAAATAAGATCCATTGGAGGTGCGGGGGACTACTAAATCTCCATAACAACCAGACTTTTGAGCACATCTTTGCCAAGAATGTCAGAACTTGAGAGCCTTTTATACCTGTACCTGAGCGGCCCATTTCTCTTTTTCCTCCCTGATCTGGCTTTCCATTTCTTCATATATGGATCGGACCATCTTGTCATGTTCGCTCTCCCTTCTGAAGCAAAACAGGTTTAAAAGATTTACTCTTTTCAAATGGTTTTCATATAAACTGCAGAGCATTTAAGCAGCAGGGGGAAGGAGCGACCTGAGAAGAGCTTGTTCCAGGGTGTCTCTCTCTCTGATGGCGTCCTGCAGATTGGACACAGCGTGGACTAACAGAGACTCCAGGGCACTGAGCAGCTCTGGGCTGTCTCTCTGGAGCTCACACCACAGGGTGAAAAGCTCCTGCTGGCTGTTAAAAATAAGGAACCAGACGCTTAAATTCTATATATGAAATCTAATACATACATATCCCTATGGTTCATCTTCAACCTAATGTTAGCAAACACATATTTTTTTAAAACAGATTGTAAAAGTTCTGTAATCTACAGACAGGCCAAAAAACTATTTCAGTACCTTTGTTGATTTTTACAATAAATATATTGAAAATCTCTATTTTTTCAGATAGTTTGAAGATTTAGGACCACAGGTAAATGGAACAGATCATGATTCACATCATTTTCATACTCATTGGCATTCTTTGACATCTGGTGCTCAAAGCCTTGCCATCCAGCTAAACACCACACCCTCCCTTCTCAGAGACAATGTGCAACCTTTTTTCACTGGGGGACATTTCCACTAACATTCTGTAAGTAACACATCTTACTCTTTGAACATCTTGTCAGCACCCAGCTCCATTAGTATGTTGACAAAGCTGGCTGCAGTGGGGTCCTGGGACCAGTCTACGTCGTCCCTCTCTGCCTCTGATCCATCTGGGCTCAGCTCAGCCGCTTCATCCACACCCATCAGTTCACCTGAGCCAAGGAGTCAATAATATGTTCAACTTTTTGTTGTGTTAAAGTCACTAACTTCAATGTAAATCATAGGAGAGCAACACAAAGTATTCCATAATTTTCAAGTGGAAGAAAAATGATGAATGCTTAAAGAAAAATGTTAAATATGTGGAATACATTTGTAACACTTCACTGATACTGTTATAATCCAGGGCAAAAAAACTACACTCAGGGCTCATAAAATTAGTAAGAGTTCACCTGTGTGTCAACAACAAAAAAAAAAAAAAGGTCGAGATTTTCTGTCAAGTCCTAAGAGGTTTGTTAGTGAACAAAAAGGATCATGAAGACCAGAAAATAAAGCAGACAGGTCAGAGAAAGAATTGTGAAGCGGTTGAATCAAAATCGAAAAAGTAGGGCAGCACTATAAACCCACCAAGAAATGGACTTTAGCCTAACCTGGCAGGCCAGCCAATCAGAATATTAGAGAACCAGTCATAAGGCCCTTGCTAATTCTGGAGGACCCTGCAGATATCCACAAACCTGTTCCTTTTGGAAAAGTGGAAAGAAGAAATACATTACTTAGTTCTAGCATCTTCTTCCAAACATATGAAACAAGGCGGTCTGGCTTGATGAGACCAAAATTTAACTTTCTGGCCTTTTTGCAAAATGAAATATTTAGCAGAAAACTAACATATCACCCAGAGTGAACCATATCCATTGTGAAACATGGAGGATGCAGCATCATGCTGTGGGGATGCTGGGAACTATGGCTGTTTGATATTGTAAAACACCCAAAAATAGGACAGAGGTACTCCAGATCTAAATTTAATTTAAGAGTCTGTAGCATTACCTTAAAATGTACGTCTCAGTCTGACTGAGCTTGAGCCATTTTGCAAAAAGGGAAACATTTTAAGTCAATAAGGTCTTCAAAGCTGGTAGAGACAAAACCGAAAACTGCTGAGAAAGGTGGTTCTACAAAAACTGACCCAGAGGGGCTGAATACAAATGAAGACACTTTCCAGATTTTTATTTGTAAAAGAAAATAGAAATAAAGTTACATATAATTTTCCTTCCACTTCATAATTATGTACTACTTTGTATTAGTCTTCGACATCAAGTACCAAATGTGATTTATTATGACAAAAATGTGAAAAAAAAAAAAATACAAGGGGTACGGAAATTTTTCAAGGCAATGTCTCTCACAAACGGCTTTGCTTCGTTTCACAGCCCACTCACCAAGTCCTGTTTTGAACTCAACAGGAGTGAGAAATCCATTGTTCTCTCGGTCCAAACTTTCAAACACAGTCTCCAGTTGTTCTGGGGAGAGCGGCAACTCGCCTTCTAACCTCTGAACACACAACCAAAAACATAAAAATCAACACTTTAAAAATGTCCTTAAAGTTGCTGCTCTACCAAACCAGCCACCATACCTGCATGTCTCGTTTTGTGATGAACCCTTTCCCCTCTTTGTCACACAGGACAAAGAGCTCTTTGGCTTTGCCCATGGTCTCTGCCTGTGGGCTCAGCGGCGTCGGCTCTCTGGCATGTGGTGAAGCCAGCGGGCTGCGTCTTTGACTCATCCTGGGGCTGCCAGATGGTTGGCTCCTCAGTCTGGGGCTTAGTGGGACCGCCTCACCCCTGCCTTGGCCCACCAGCACTTCACCATCATTCAGCCACATAGACATTCCTATAGGAAGACAAAAAAGAGGAATTAATGATTCAGTCATTATGTTTTGTCTATCTCTAGTCTACAAAACAGGACTTTAACTCTCCTGATGAATTGGAACCAATGTCTTGCTTGTATGATTGTAGAAAATGCTGTCTTAAATTAGCAAGAAAGTGTCCATGAGTCTACTCCCTTGTTAAACACAGCGCAGAGTAAACTGTGACTGAGCACATGACACGAAGGCTGTCGGTCTGATCTACACCACATTTTATAACAATTTCTGATCATTTGTATCAGAAACTGTTATAAAATGTGAAGGAATTATTCCTTCATTTTTATTGCTAAATTATCAATCCAAGGTGTGTCAAGATCATATACAGCTTTGCAGAGCACAACAAGTTGTTCTCCCTGAAAGGAGAGCAGGATGTGTATGTGATTAAAAACAGGATGGTGTCATATGAGAAGAATTATGTGTTCTTGAAGGGGAGAGCAGCTAGAACGAGGGAAAGAGATGCAAATTTAACATTTGCAGTTGTTTGCATTGTCAAAGCTACCACAATTACAAGCAGATTTAACTCCAAAGAGCTACGGAGAAACAGCATTAGTAGTGACATCAACATTTGGAATTTTCTATTGAATACAACAAGCTATACATTTTTTACAGTAAGAGTGAATTCACATAAGTCACATTTTTTTTATTATAAACCAACAAAAGCAATTTTGGACTTTCATATGCTGAACTAAAGTCAGGTTTAGTATAACATGCCTTGACCTTTTTACTGCATCTTTCTGCTCTGCTATCTGTTAAGATATAAACCAAAAGCTGATAATAGTTGTAAATTCTCTAGCTGGTGGTCTGGGAAGTTTTCAAAACTAAAGGATATAGTGCACCAGATAAGAGACTTGTGCAAACAATGTGTTTTAGAGATTTAGTGTGTCAGTCGAACTCTAAACAAGCCAGAAGCCACACCAAAGTTCATAAACTGCAATAGACTCTATTCATTTTACATTAATTTTAAAGAGGTGGCAGAAGTTGTTCCGCTTAAGTGTGTGGTTCAACTTCAAACATATGTTCCCAAAAAAATACCAGAGCACTTGAGATAAAGCAAAAGGTTTAACAAACAAAGTGCATATCTGCGTTTGAAATTGCACATATAATTTTGTTAAACGCCTTTAGGACACGTTTAATGCCCTAAAGTGAATGCGAAACTTGAAATTCAGGGCAGCATTTCAAGCAGAGGAAACCAAACTCACCACAGTAGACCATTAAAAATTAATTAAAGCAGAAGCCCCCCCACAGAGACAACAATTTACAGTAAACTAGTGAAGTAAAAAGAAGATCAGAGTTCATTTAAGAGACACATGTTGCATAACAAGCTAACCGAAGTTGGAAAAAGTTTGATTACTTACCTGCTGCAGCCGCGTTACTACAGAGTTCACTACCTTTGATCACTTAAATTAGTCACTGAAGTTCCTGTTTTAGAGACTAGAGGGCGACTGCACAGTTCATATATTTACCGTAATGTTGACTGTAGCCAGGAAAATGGAATCTTTGGATCTTGCTACATTACATTAAGCATAGCATTGGCTCACTGTTTGTAAAATAATATATTTAAAAATATATTTGGATAGTCTTGGCACTTAATAAATTTCAGAGCTGCTGGTCAGAAATGCAGGACGTTGACTTTTCAAGTCATCGGAGACCACACTGCAATGAATTTCATAAAGTGAAGCATGTGCAGAAATAATTGGCTCCTTGTAAGCACTACTACTACTACTACTACTACTACTACTACTAATAATAATAATAATAACGACAACAATAATGCTGTGCTCAAATTAAACTCTCGCTCTTTTGATGTAATTCTTTTTTTTTATGTATTTACATTAATTAACTTCTGCTGTTTTATTTTTTTTTCTTCAAAGCAGTTTCACTTACTGTTTGTTATGTTGTGCTACACAAATGAACTTGCCCTCGCTTTGCTGCCATTACGGTAAAAATGAAGCGTTACCATGGAATTACGGAAATACATGCGATACTGCTGAAAAGGGCTGGGGGGATGCGTTAAGCGATCATCGTTTTGGGGGGAAAAAGTAGAAAGAGGTGAAATGAAGAGCTACTTTTACTTCAGGTGAGTAAGCAATGGCCATTTTCTTAAACTCTGCTTGTCTAACAGTCGATGTAGTCGTAAAGGTGTGTAGATTTTGTAGAAATCCCACACTTATCCGACTCCCAGATTATCCTCTACCAGAAACAGCGCCAGGCAGTAGTCATTAGGGGAATAAAAGCAGATGGAAGAACAACAGCAACAAAACAAGAGATTGTCGTCGTGCCCGCGTAAATTTAGTTCGCTCAGAGCCATAATCCCAGCAGCGACCTTTACACATGCCTGCCTGTGTAACAGCATGATTACCTTACATGGATGGGTTTACTTCTAATTTAGCTGTCTGAGGCAGAGGAGCTCTTACATCAACTCATCGTATCGGTGGAGATTTCCACGAAACCCAGGATGTTATGTTCTGCTGGAAGTTTTGCATTACTCTGCAACGTTCCTGTTATTTTACTGCCTTTGTTTTTTTCTTTGTAGGTGATGCATTCAAGGAGATTTTCTACATGAAGGATGTCATCATCCAGGATAAAGCATGCTCAAGTACCAGAATTTCGCTGACAGTTTGGACAGACTTGTGTCCTCAGATTTCTTTTATCTCTGCCAAAAAATATTTCAGAACATTTGTTTTAAAAAAGCAACCAAATAAGTTATGTGAATGGACTATTTTTCCACTTTGTGTAACCACATGGACCGTGTTTTTGTACTGAAGAATGTACGGGGTTCATGCTGAGCGAATAGATCTACTAGTCAGAAGCGTGAAGGTAGCCAGCCAAAGGAAAAGAGGACAGTGAAGATCGGGTGAAAGATGCTTCAGACTGGAAACTACTCACTAGTGCTTCTAATCCAACTGGTTCTGCTGGCCTATGACCTCTTTGTTAATTCCTTTAGTGAACTTCTGAGAGGAGCTCCTGTCATCCAACTTGTGCTTTTCATGTAAGTCACAGAATATGATAACTTTTTTAGATATCATCTAGATTAAAGGTAAATAGTGGTAGATCTGAGAGATGGAAAGATAAGGCGTGTTTGACCAATACAATTTCTGAGATTTTTTTATTTTGAGCTGCCAAATCTGATTTAGAATGATTTGCATTTTTGTTAAGAAATTATAACACATAAAGGAAAAAAAGACTTGTATCTGGGTGAGCTTGTAATCAAACAGAAAATGAAGGACGGACTTAATAATCCCAACTTGCACAGCCTTTTGCCCTAAGCCTGCCACAATAACAAATTTTAATTGTCCCAGAAGTTATTGTGATAAGTGATAATATTGTTCTTTTAAGACTATTTTCACATAATGTAATGGAAGTGGCATAATAAAGCAAGTCCACCCTCTTAAAGATCAGCAATCTTTAAATTCTAATGAATATGTAATTCCGGAACTGGCAGACATGTTAAGTATCCAAAATAAATAAACAAAACAACAGAAACGACAAACAAAATGAGTTATGAAGTCTCTGTTAACAAAATTGTCCTTCAAAAAAGGGCTAGCTGAGACCAATGCACCAGAGTGGAGACTTTTGTTATCCACTTTTTGGTAGAAAGAGAGAGAGAAAAAAAGATAAATCATGCAAATGGAAATGATCAAGCATGTTTTATTTTATCATTAATTAGCATAATTAGCATTAATTGATTTATTGCTTATTGTGACAAGCCTATTTGTCCCTAATTTTTTACCAGATTTTTTTTCATAAGCAAAATTTCCTGAATAGTTTTTCAGGATTTATCAGTAGTCGATCAAGAGAAAATAGGCAGAGTCTTAAAACTGACCAATCGATTGCTGCATCTGTTGTAATAAATATATTGGAAACCATACAGTTGGTTTTCATTTAATTGTATTAACTGGGATACAGTTAATACAATTAACTGTATAATTAACTGTACAGTTAATACTGTATTTCAGTTAATACAATTAGCTTCAATTTCAAACAAATGAAAGTGATGAGTATCACTTTCATCAGAAAGTAATACAGATTTAGCTCTACACACAAGAAGAATAGTGTCCAATGTGAGGAAAAAAAATCACAGTTCAGTTTTTTTCTTGATTCCTGAACTTTTTAGGCATTCCAGAAATTATACCTTTATCATATATTTTAGTTTTTCTCTGGACATTAATTTATTACCGGCTTCTAAATTCCAGGTGTTTAAGGAGAAGGTTAATTGAAATTTTTGTCTTAACTGAAGATGTTTCAGGAGTTTCTTCAGGAACTGAAGCAGCCTTTTAGATGAGAAATCCAGTTTCTTAGATTTAGTTTATTGTCGTTGCACAAAGACACAGCAGTGAATTTGGCAACGAAATGTTGTTCGGCTGCCAGAGTACACACACACACAAAAAAAAATCCACAGTAATTTCCGGAATATAGAGCGCACCTGATTATAAGCCACACGCAGTACATTTTTAAAGGAAAAACCATTCTGTACATACGTAAGCCGCACCTGTCTATAAGCCGCATGTGCCTGCCCTACATACAGACGGTACACAGAAAGAGTTTTCAGAGTTTTAGTAATATACCTTAGCTTTTCTTTCCAAACAGTGCCTGTGACGCGGCAGTAACACAGCAGCAATACGGTAGCACAGCACTAACAGGGCTGGTTAAAAAAA